>JAVJIF010021861.1:0-66053 GCA_038442645.1 Agave tequilana | reverse complement strand
CTCTCCCCTCTCTATAGTTATCTAAGAATAGTACTGAAGAGTAGCCTAGCTAATCTGTAACATATGTACTTAATTTTTTTTTTAATTTATCAATGAAATCATTTTACCTTTCAATACACACACACACACACACACACACAACAAGCTGATGATTGCTTGCTATATATTCACAGTGGTAGATCTCAATTATTGAGGGCAATCCAGTGCTGGAATTAGGTTGTACCCTTTGAAGCCAGTCTCAGTAAAGAGCTTCTTCCATTCCTCTTCAGTTCTCTGCTTCCCAGTGGTGTGAACCATCATGTGAATGTCGAAGTAAAGCTGCGTCTCAGGAGCTTGGGTTGCACACCATTTGTTGTGTTTATAACTTTGTCGATAATTAATCACTTTTCCTCTGTTTTCTCTAGTAGGAATAGCCTCCTTGCATTGTTTCAGTAGCTTCACTCACGCCTCATCACTCCAACAATGGCATACCCATTGCCACCAATGAAATGTTAAAGAGTATATTGAGATGATAGTAGTCGCACAATGCATACCAAGTACTGTTCTTATATCGCTAGATCTCTTAACAGTTCTTGATTTAAAAATTTTGAAGTATAAATAGTTCTAGTATATTGAGAAAGACTTTTAATTGAAATGAACATACCTTAAGAATGAGTGCATCTGCTGGTAGTATGTCCTCAAACATATCACCCGCAACATACTCAACCTTATTGCTCTTCTCCATGGCATTTGTCATCTGTGGTAAATCAATCACGGTACACTTGATCGTCGGGAACGCCTCCTTGATTGCCAGCACCATTGTGGTCGTGCACGCAGCCACCTCCACCAGAGTCTTCACTGTATTAAACAACTCGTCGTAATCCTCAACGATCACTTTGGTGATCGACCCAGTGTCACTTTCTACCCCTTCCCTGATCTTCTTCCCGAACTCAGGCATCGTGTGTAACGGTCCCAAATTTTAAAATCCTCAATTAACATAAATATTCCTTTAAACCGATAGATCATAATCATATCTAAACCTTGAAATTTTGGCAGCACCTCCTTTGTAAATATGATCTGACCTAATATATAATACAATCACAATGATTTCGTCTAATATTAGCCCACTTATTCTCAATCCAAAACACATAACTAAGATCATCCACGCAATCATAATGATATTTTGCTTGACATCGCCTACTTATCTGAAAACACAATAACATAAGCTCAATAGCACCCCCTCTCGGTGACTGGTAGTGAAAAGTACATTTTTATCAATACATTTACCATCACATTTTCATATTTATATCTATAATTCTGCACATTTACTAATATTTTATGATTTATTGTGTGCAGGCCTTGAGTTCTTATTTTAATAATAAATAAAGCCTAAAGAAGCCCAAAAGCCCATATTCAAGCCCAAGTGCAAAAGTGCAAATATTAATTGTCAAAATTGCAAATACACAAGGGCCAAAGTTGCAAATATTAAAGAAGAGGGAAGGATAGACTTCTATTCAACCCTAAACACTTGCAGGATGAGGATAAAAGCTAAAAGAAGAGAAGGAAATTCGTGAAAAAGATTTGGGATCTAGGTAACTTGCTTCCCAAGTTATATCTAAATCCCAAGATAAAGAGCCAGGATCAAACTTCCAGAAGGAAACGCCTAGATGGACGGACCAGAGGAGGCCACGCGCCAAAGCGCGTGGCCAGAGGCCACACAAGAGCCGCGGAAACGCGGCCCAAGCCGCGTTTCCGCGGCATTTCAATCATATCATGGTACGGATTTCGTGGAGGACTTCAAACTGGACTCTACTACCTTCTGCACCTATAAATACCCCCTACAGTGCAACCGAGAAGAGCGTCCAGAGCCAGAGGGCCAAATCTAGGGTTTTTAGGCTTTCTTCTTGTAGTTTAGTTTAGATTTTATTTTCGTTTTTCTTTTGTAAATTTTATAACTGAGAGTGGAGGAAGCTTTCATGGAGGACGGAGTCCATGCTTGTACTGAGGTGACAGCGGTGTAAGCCTACTTTTCTTCCATTGTTAATGAAATCCACTTGAGGTTGTCTTTGTTATTTCTATTCTTGTTATTCGTGTTTTATTCTCTTTTTATTTTTCTATTTTGTTTATTTTCTCTGATGACTTGCAAACCGTGTGATCCGAACGCTTCGAGACTGCTGCCTAGCCAAAGAAGAGCACTTGATGGCCTATGGAGATGTACAATCCTTCTTTAGATTGTCTTTTCTTTTCATAGTATAGGTAGCGAAGGTGGACGATCCTATACGCCATACTTGCACGCCTTCCAAGACAAGGTAAGTCGTCGCGACAGATCAAAGGTAAGCAAGGTAGAAGAGGTTTGTACGTGTTATAGTTTCTTTCTTTTTATTTCTTTAGTTTAGATCTCACACTACCATATTCTCAATTTCTTTTCTTTACTTCCATTGTAAATATCACTTCTTCTTCTCCATCTTCTCTCTTTCTAACTTAACATTAAAATAATAAAAACTTTAGAGATAACTTATTTACAAACGCTTCTATTGCTAGTCCCTCCTGAGGATCACGACCCGCATAGCCACTGCTACTGCGGATTCGAATTGAGCACTTGCACAACTTGTTCTTAAAATCTAAAATTGTTTATTTTGTGTGCAGGTAAAAAGTTCAATCAAAATTTTGGCGTCGTTACCGGGGAGGGACGGTAAGTTTTTCTCTAAAAAAATAAAAATTTAACTAATTCTTTTCTTCTTTCTGTTTGCAGGTTTGGAGAACAGGGAAACTGACAGTAGAAGTGGACATATAGCAACTCTGTGCCTCTGCCCTCGAAGGCAGAGCACAAGAGCCTACTTCAGAGCCGCGGAAACGCGCAATTGCCGCGAAACCACGGCCTGAGTAGTTCCCTACTGATCCATCTTTTTGTAGGTTGCTGCAAATTGCAATATCTTTCTGTCTACTGATCTGTTAAACTTTGTTCTGTGATATCCCTGCTTGATGCTAATTTATCAACAGTAAAATACTTGTTGTTAAAGATAAAAATTGATTAGACGTTTGCATATTAGACACGTGTCTTTTCAATTCCTTTTTTTTACTGTTGAAGAGTGCTGGAGCAAGGCACGTTCGCATTGCATGTAGAATAGGACTCATCTCTTGGTTGATACTTTGAGTGAATCTTATTTACATATTTTGTACACTTGCACAAATTTATTTTAAGGGCATAACCCATTAACAAGATAAGGTGGGGATTTCATCACCCTTCCTTAGCCCAAAAATCATATCCCAAGCACTCACCAACCCAAGCCTAACTTAAAATTAGTAGACGTTGGCCCTAGGGACATCTCGGACTCAATTAGGAGATTATCCTAAGGGGGAACAGTGCTGGAAGTTGACTCCTGCCAAATCAGTGTCTAGGAAGGGGATTGAGGGCCGAAAGCCCGAAGATTGGTAGTTATTTAATTAAGGAACGTCTTTGACGGAAAACCTCCCACCACTCTTGCCCTGACCTGGCTGATTAACTTGTGGTCAAAGTCTGCACTCTACCTGCCGTGGACAGTCTAACCAGTTAGGAGTCGTCTAGGTCATAGGTCTACCCTAACTTAGGTTAGAATTTTTTCTTTTTTTGTTTGTTTATTTGTTTGTTTTCTTTTTCTTTGTTGTGTTGGTGTGATATGGCATATAATAATAATTTTTCCAATTTTAATCCATATTACACACCTAACTATTTTTCGGATATTACCAACCCGGCATATCACAACTTTGACCAACCTAGTGTGCCGGAATGGTCTTATCCGAATGAATATAACCCATACCCCCATCTTATAACTATAATTTTCATAATAATTTCAACTCTTCACAGAGTTCATGGGGTTTCGATTCCCCCGAGTCCAATTTTCAACCGACTGTCCTCCGTCTCCACCTTGTCCACAATATTCCCAAGAGTCATACTCAAATCCACCCATTCAGAATAGAATACCATCTATCGGGGAAATGATAAGTATGCATGAGTCCAAGCAACAATTACCATCAATCGCAGACATGATTATGCGTGAGTCCACCGACTTACAACTTCATCACGATTACACTTCATCCTTTCAAGTCCAATCACAACATGATGCACCTATCAACTATGAAAGGATGCTTGCAGCCAGACTCAGGCTAGATTAGCCCGTGATCATGATATAGATCTGATGGTTCAATCTTTACGTTCTCACCGTTCGGCCATTTCTGATATCGCTGACCACTCTCTTAGAGCTGACGAACCAAGTTGCTTTGGACAACAAGATTCTAATTCAGTGCCATCATGTGAACTTGCCGAAACTTTAAATTTTGATAACTTGGTAAGTTTTTCCTTTCCTGAAATAGAACTTGAACATGAATATGATCATGATCTTCCACTCGGTGATTCAATTTTATGTCCTGATTCAATAATGACTCCAGTGTCTCCACCTGATTTCACTTTTCCCGAGTCAACATTGGATCCTGTTCCAATTCATCATGATTTGAATCACCCATTTTGATGATCATATTGAACTTGGCCAATTGTGCAATTTTGAAAGTCCTATGGATAAATTGGCAAGTTCTCATTTTTATGATATTGAGCTGAATGAGATATGTGACCTAGATTCTCAAATCTGTGATCAAGTTCAAATTCCTGAATCATTGTTGACTCTTGTTTATTATCCGACTTAGGTAATATTTTAGAGTCAGTTTTGGTTCCCACACCTATCATTCCTGAACTTGAATCACCAATATTGAGTCACATTCCATTATGGGAAGAATATTGTGGACTTGAGCTTCAACTTATTGATTTGGACCCACTTCCTGAACTAGCCCGACTCCTGAACCATTACTTGATTTAAGTTTCTTTCCTGAGTCGGTATTCGTTCCCGTACTTCCCACGTCCAAGTCAATAATTCCATCTTTTCATACTCCATTTTGGGACAAGGAGGTTGACACAATTGACTCTAAAATTTATTATGAAATTTGGAAATTTGATGGGGTGGAAATTTTAAAAAATAATTATACATACATTTTAGTAGGTTATATAAGAAAAATTTCTGGTGGGTTTCACCAAATATTATGTTATCTTAATTGGGTAGCAACACTTGGCCCAATTAGACCACCACCGGAACCACCACCTTAAGTAACTTCTGCCTTCCTTGTTCTTTTTCATGCATATATGTATTCATTCATACATTGAGGACAATGCATGAGATAAGTGTGGGGGTAGGCTTTACTAACATACTAACATAGTTAGAAACTAACAAAAATTTGTTAATAAAAAAAAATTATAAAGAGGACAATATTTTGACTTATCTTTTGAAAGAAATCTAAGTTAGTCTTAAGAATTAGGAAAATCATGATTAGGATTTCTAAAAACTTGGTCAAAATAAATAAATTGTTTAAATTTTAGGTATAGGAGGAGAAATTGAATAATTAATTAGTCTTGATTTTTACCTTAATGAAATTTGCATACCTAATGCATATCTAGGATTCTAAGACGAAGACCTTTGTGCCTCATATATAAAAAAAAAGAAAAAAGAAAATCACTAATTAAGCTGGATACATGTGCCTCAAGAAGCATAAGTATTCATGCCTAAAGGTGAGTAAATAAATAAAGTCCTTAGTTTTGGGGCCTAATTCACTCGAATTTGAGTCCGCAGGGTGTTTTCTCACCTGGTGCCCTAAAGCCATCCGGTTTGGGAGTCATCGACTTTAAGTTCGTTACATTGGATTAGAAAGCCTAAGGAAATTAAGAAAAAATTACTTATATGTACTAACACATCTAATAGTCAATTAGTTAGGTATGAGGGCCTCAAGAAGCCTTGATACTTATACGAAAGAAAATTAGATGAGTTATACATATCAAAAAAAGGTATATATAAATAAATAAATAATAAAGGGGCATGAGAGTCTAAGTTAAGGAATTTCTAGTATAAATTCATAAGGATGCATATGATTTTTGGTAACGAAAAAAGACTATATTAGAAGTTCAATTTTGACCCTTACCTAAAATGGATAACAATTTACTTTATAAAGACTAAGTCTAAGAATGAATAAAAATGAGGATCCTAAAAACTTATAGATTACTTAGTCTTTTCAAAAGTATTTCAAATAGTTTCCTTTTATGGATTTTGTGGTGTAATCCGCTGAAAACCTTCACGAGACAACACTCGTCCTCTAGGTAACCTAGGGGTTTAACGGTTTGTTGCACATGCTAAGTGCAATCGTGATTCCTACGAAAGTGAGTTAGGTTAGATTAAATTTTCTTTTCTTTTTCTCTTTGATTTTTACTCGAGGACGAGCAAAAAGATAAGTGTGGGGGTGTGATTGGTAGTGAAAAGTGCATTTTTATCAATACATTTACCATCACATTTTCATATTTATATCTATAATTCTGCACATTTACTAATATTTTATGATTTATTGTGTGCAGGCCTTGAGTTCTTATTTTAATAATAAATAAAGCCTAAAAGGAGCCCAAAAGCCCATATTCAAGCCCAAGTGCAAAAGTGCAAATATTAATTGTCAAAATTGCAAATACACAAGGCCAAAGTTGCAAATATTAAAGAAGAGGGAAGGATAGACTTCTATTCAACACTAAACACTTGCAGGATGAGGATAAAAGCTAAAAGAAGAGAAGGAAATTCGTGGAAAAATTTGGGATCTAGGTAACTTGCTTCCCAAGTTATATCTAAATCCCAAAATAAAGAGCCAGGATCAAACTTCCAGAAGGAAACGCCTAGATGGACGGACCAGAGGAGCCCACGCACCAAAGCGCGTGGCCAGAGGCCACACAAGAGCCGCGGAAACGCGGACCAAGCCGCGTTTCCGCGGCATTTCAATCATATCCTGGTACGGGATTTCGTGGAGGACTTCAAACTGGACTCTTCTACCTTCTGCACCTATAAATACCCCCTGCAGTGCAACCGAGAAGAGCGTCCAGAGCCAGAGGGCCAAATCTAGGGTTTTAGGCTTTCTTCTTGTAGTTTAGTTTAGATTTTATCTTCATTTTTCTTTTGTAAATTTGTAACTGAGAGTGGAGGAAGCTTTTATGGAGGACGGAGTCCATGCTTGTACTGAGGTGACAGCGGTGTAAGCCTACTTTTCTTCCATTGTTAATGAAATCCACTTGAGGTTTGTCTTTGTAATTTCTATTCTTGTTATTCATGTTTTATTCTCTTTTATTTTTTTCTATTTTGGTTTATTTTTTCTGATGACTTGCAAACCGTGAGATCCGAACGCTTCGAGACTGCCTAGCCAAAGAAGAGCACTTGATGGCCTATGGAGATGTACAATCCTTCTTTAGATTGTCTTTTCTTTTCATAGTGTAGGTAGCGAAGGTGGACGATCCTATACGCCATACTTGCACGCCTTCCAAGACAAGGTAAGTCGTCGCGAACAGATCAATGGTAAGCAAGGTAGAAGAGGTTTGTACGTGTTATAGTTTCTTTCTTTTTATTTCTTTAGTTTAGATATCACACTACCATATTCTCAATTTCTTTTCTTTACTTCCATTGTAAATATCACCTCTTCTTCTCCATCTTCTCTCTTTCTAACTTAACATTAAAATAATAAAAACTTTAGAGATAACTTATTTACAAACGCTTCTATCGCTAGTCCCTCCCTGAGGATCACAACCCGCATAGCCACTGCTACCGCGGATTCGAATTGAGCACTTGCACAACTTGTTCTTAAATCTAAAATTGTTTATTTTGTGTGCAGGTAAAAAGTTCAATCAAAATTTTGGCGCCAGGCTTTACTAACATACTAACATAGTTAGAAACTAACAAAAATTTGCTAATAAAAAAAAATTATAAAGAGGACAATATTTTGACTTATCTTTTGAAAGAAATCTAAGTTAGTCTTAAGAATTAGGAAAATCATGATTAGGATTCTAAAAACTTGGTCAAAATAAATAAATTGTTTAAATTTTAGGTATAGGAGGAGAAATTGAATAATTAATTAGTCTTGATTTTTACCTTAATGAAATTTGCATACCTAATGCATATCTAGGATTCTAAGACGAAGACCTTTGTGCCTCATATATAAAAAAAGAAAAAGAAAAAGAAAAAGATAATCACTAATTAAGCTGGATACATGTGCCTCAAGAAGCATAAGTATTCATGCCTAAAGGTGAGTAAATAAAATAAATTCCTTAGTTTTGGGGCCTAGTTCACTCGAATTTGAGTCCGCGGGGTGTTTTCTCTCACCTGGTGCCCTAAAGCCATCCGGTTTGGGAGTCATCGACTTTAAGTTCGTTACATGGGTGGATTAGAAAGCCTAAGGAAATTAAGGAAAAATTACTTATATATGTACTAACACATCTAATAGTCAATTAGTTAGGTATGAGGGCCTCAAGAAGCCTTGATACTTACACGAAAGAAAATTAGATGAGTTATACATATCAAAAAAAAGTATATATAAATAAATAAATAATAAAGGGGCATGAGAGTCCAAGTTAAGGAATTCCTAGTATAAATTCATAAGGATGCATATGATTTTTGGTAACGAAAAAGACTATATTAGAAGTTCATTTTGACCCTACCTAAAATGGATAACAATTTACTTTATAAAGACTAAGTCTAAGAATGAATAAAAATGAGGATCCAAAAAACTTATAGATTACTTAGTCTTTTAAAAGTATTTCAAATAGTTTCCTTTTTATGGATTTTGTGGGTGTAATCCGCTGAAAACCCTCACGAGACAACACTCGTCCTCTAGGGTAACCTAGGGGTTTAACGGCTTGTTGCATATGCTAAGCGCAATCGTGATTCCTACGAAAGTGAGTTAGGTTAGATTAATTTTCTTTTCTTTTTCTCTTTGATTTTTACTCGAGGACGAACAAAAGATATGTGGGGGTGTGATTGGTAGTGAAAAGTGCATTTTTATCAATACATTTACCATCACATTTTCATATTTATATCTATAATTCTGCACATTTACTAATATTTTATGATTTATTATGTGCAGGCCTTGATTTCTTATTTTAATAATAAATAAAGCCTAAAAGAAGCCCAAAAGCCCATATTCAAGCCCAAGTGCAAAAGTGCAAATATTAATTGTCAAAATTGTAAATACACAAGGGCCAAAGTTGCAAATATTAAAGAAGAGGGAAGGATAGACTTCTATTCAACCCTGAACACTTGCAGGATGAGGATAAAAGCTAAAAGAAGAGAAGGAAATTCGTGAAAAAGATTTGGGATCTAGGTAACTTGCTTCCAAGTTATATCTAAATCCCAAGATAAAGAGCCAGGATCAAACTTCCAGAAGGAAACGCCTAGATGGACGGACCAGAGGAGGCCACGCGCCAAAGCGCGTGGCCAGAGGCCACACAAGAGCCGCGAAAACGCGACACAAGCCGCGTTTCCGCGGCATTTCAATCATATCCTGGTACGGAATTTCGTGGAGGACTTCAAACTCTGGACTCTACTACCTTCTGCACCTATAAATTCCCCCTGCAGTGCAACCGAGAAGAGCGTCCAAAGCCAGAGGGCCAAATCTAGGGTTTTAGGCTTTCTTCTTGTAGTTTAGTTTAGATTTTATTTTCATTTTTCTTTTGTAAATTTTGTAACTGAGAGTGGAGGAAGCTTTCATGGAGGACGGAGTCTATGCTTGTACTGAGGTGACAGTGGTGTAAGCCTACTTTTCTTCCATTGTTAATGAAATCCACTTGAGGTTTGTCTTTGTTATTTCTATTCTTGTTATTCGTGTTTTATTCTCTTTTTATTTTTCTATTTTGGTTTATTTTCTCTGATGACTTGCAAACCGTGAGATCCGAACGCTTCGAGACTGCCTAGTCAAGGAAGAGCACTTGATGGCCTATGGAGATGAACAATCCTTCTTTAGATTGTCTTTTCTTTTCATAGTGTAGGTAGCGAAGGTGGACGATCCTATACGCCATACTTGCACGCCTTCCAAGACAAGGTAAGTCGTCGCGAACAGATCAAAGGTAAGCAAGGTAGAAGAGGTTTGTACGTGTTATAGTTTCTTTCTTTTTATTTCTTTAGTTTAGATCTCACGCTACCATATTCTCAATTTCTTTTCTTTACTTCCATTGTAAATATCACTTCTTCTTCTCCATCTTCTCTCTTTCTAACTTAACATTAAAATAATAAAAACTTTAGAGATAACTTATTTACAAACTCTTCTATCGCTAGTCCCTCCCTGAGGATCACGACCCGCATAGCCACTACTACCGCGGATTCGAATTGAGCACTTGCACAACTTGTTCTTAAATCTAAAATTGTTTATTTTGTGTGCAGGTAAAAAGTTCAATCAAAATTTTGGCGCCAGGCTTTACTAACATACTAACATAGTTAGAAACTAACAAAAATTTGCTAATAAAAAAAAATTATAAAGAGGACAATATTTTGACTTATCTTTTGAAAGAAATCTAAGTTTGTCTTAAGAATTAGAAAAATCATGATTAGGATTTCTAAAAACTTGGTCAAAATAAATAAATTGTTTAAATTTTAGGTATAGGAGGAGAAATTGAATAATTAATTAGTCTTGATTTTTACCTTAATGAAATTTGCATACCTAATGCATATCTAGGATTCTAAGACAAAGACCTTTGTGCCCCTATATAAAAAAAAAAAGAAAAAAAAAGAAAAAAGAAAATCACTAATTAAGCTGGATACATGTACCTCAAGAAGCATAAGTATTCATGCCTAAAGGTGAGTAAATAAAATAAAGTCCTTAGTTTTGGGGCCTAGTTCACTCGAATTTGAGTCCGCGGGGTGTTTTCTCACCTGGTGCCCTAAAGCCATCCGGTTTGGGAGTCATCGATTTTAAGTTCGTTACATGGGTGGATTAGAAAGCCTAAGGAAATTAAGGAAAAATTACTTATATATGTACTAACACATCTAATAGTCAATTAGTTAGGTATGAGGACCTCAAGAAGCCTTGATACTTACACGAAAGAAAATTAGATGAGTTATACATATCAAAAAAAAAGTATATATAAATAAATAAATAATAAAGGGGCATGAGAGTCCAAGTTAAGGAATTCCTAGTATAAATTCATAAGGATGCATATGATTTTTGGTAACGAAAAAGACTATATTAGAAGTTCAATTTTGACCCTTACCTAAAATGGATAACAATTTACTTTATAAAGACTAAGTCTAAGAATGAATAAAAATGAGGATCCTAAAAACTTATAGATTACTTAGTCTTTTTAAGTATTTCAAATAGTTTCCTTTTTATAGATTTTGTGGGTGTAATCCGCTGAAAACCCTCACGAGACAACACTCGTCCTCTAGGGTAACCTAGGGGTTTAACGGCTTATTGCACATGCTAAGTGCAATCGTGATTCCTACGAAAGTGAGTTAGGTTAGATTAATTTTTCTTTTCTTTTTCTCTTTGATTTTTACTCGAGGACGAGCAAAAAGATAAGTGTAGGGGTGTGATTGGTAGTGAAAAGTGCATTTTTATCAATACATTTACCATCACATTTTCATATTTATATCTATAATTCTGCACATTTACTAATATTTTATGATCTATTGTGTGCAGGCCTTGAGTTCTTATTTTAATAATAAATAAAGCCTAAAAGAAGCCCAAAAGCCCATATTCGAGTCCAAGTGCAAAAGTGCAAATATTAATTGTCAAAATTGCAAATACACAAGGGTCAAAGTTGCAAATATTAAAGAAGAGGGAAGGATAGACTTCTATTCAACCCTAAACACTTGCAGGATGAGGATAAAAGCTAAAAGAAGAGAAGGAAATTCGTGGAAAAGATTTGGGATCTAGGTAACTTACTTCCCAAGTTATATCTAAATCTCAAGATAAAGAGCCAGGATCAAACTTTCAAAAGGAAACGCCTAGATGGACGAACCAGAGGAGGCCACGCGCCAAAGCGCGTGGCCAGAGGCCACACAAGAGCCGCGAAAACGCGGCCCAAGCCGCGTTTCTGCAGCATTTCAATCATATCCTGGTACGGGATTTCGTGGAGGACTTCAAACTGGACTCTACTACCTTCTGCACCTATAAATACCCCCTGCAGTGCAACCGAGAAGAGCGTCCAGAGCCAGAGGGCCAAAATCTAGGGTTTTAGGCTTTCTTCTTGTAGTTTAGTTTAGATTTTATTTTCATTTTTCTTTTGTAAATTTTGTAACTGAGAGTGGAGGAAGCTTTCATGGAGGACGGAGTCCATGCTTGTACTGAGGTGACAGCGGTGTAAGCCTACTTTTCTTCCATTGTTAATGAAATCCACTTGAGGTTTGTCTTTGTTATTTCTATTCTTATTATTCGTGTTTTATTCTTTTTTTATTTTTCTATTTTGGTTTATTTTCTCTGATGACTTGCAAACCGTGAGATCCGAACGCTTCGAGACTGCCTAGCCAAAGAAGAGCACTTGATGGCCTATGGAGATGAACAATCCTTCTTTAGATTGTCTTTTCTTTTCATAGTGTAGGTAGCGAAGGTGGACGATCCTATACGCCATACTTGCACGCCTTCCTAGGCAAGGTAAGTCGTCGCGAACAGATCAAAGGTAAGCAAGGTAGAAGAGGTTTGTACGTGTTATAGTTTCTTTCTTTTTATTTCTTTAGTTTAGATCTCACACTAACATATTCTCAATTTCTTTTCTTTACTTCCATTGTAAATATCACTTCTTCTCCATCTTCTCTCTTTCTAACTTAACATTAAAATAATAAAAACTTTAGAGATAACTTATTTACAAACGCTTCTATCGCTAGTCCCTCCCTGAGGATCACGACCCGCATAGCCACTGCTACCGCGGATTCGAATTGAGCACTTGCACAACTTGTTCTTAAATCTAAAATTGTTTATTTTATGTGTAGGTAAAAAGTTCAATCACTCGGCATCCAAAAAATTCAATAATGATAAAATCTCAACTTATCATGATCATCACAACTCAGTAAAACTATCTCTGATGTCAATTTAAAATGAATTTACTATACCAACTCTCTACATATATACAAGATACGCTATCTATCCCACATCCAACACATACCATCTTTAAGCATAATTACTCTATAAATACAACATGATCAGATTACACATATAGAGAATAGATTGGTCCAAAATGAACTCCACGTAGCTTAAATCGGGTCTCTGTCTCAATGCAACCTACATATTCCAGTCTGAGGGGGAGTGAGCTCGACAACTCAGTGAGTAGAGTAGAAAAGAATCGGAGAATGATATAATATCGATGATGAGCAAGATTGTTCAAGTAATAAGGATAAATCTGAAAGACCAAAAAAAGCAGAAAAGAATCAATGACGTCCCATGGTTTAATAATCAAGACAATGGTCTCCAAAATCTTCGGGGATGATCGAACTCTTATGGTCATTGATTCTCAATTTCTTTCTAAATTTTCATTTTTCGTATGATAAGATTTATGAGTTATATAGAACAAATTTATTTAGTTATTTGAACTCATCTTTTGTATACATAACATGTATTACTCATGTATCATGTATTCCTCACAAGGTAATACACCAATTATAAAAGTTAAGTCATACGTAGTTATACATTCAGATAACACATGCATCACAAAATATACTTGTATATCATATAATCATATCATACTTCTCATATCATAATACTAAATCATATTTCACAACGTTCACATGTCATTTTAATGAACTACACCATATACATCATTCATATGTATACACAATTTACAATAGAAATGTGAAAAATTCTCCGTCTTCCCCCTCCAACTGGCTCCCGCCCGGCCTGTTCCTACATATATAAAGGTATATAAAGCAATAACACCGTCTTTCCCCTCCAACTGACCCCTTCCTACGATATATATATATATATATATATATATATATATATATATATATATATATATATATATATATATATATATATATATATATATATATATATATATATATATAAAGCAACAACACTGTCTTTCCCCTCCCACCGGCTCTCGCCGGCCCTTCCTTTAAAATGTACATGTAAATATATATAACATGTACACATAATTGCCACATATAAGCCAATATTTATACACCATCATGTTCATTATTTTCAAGTTTATTTATAACAAGAAGTTCTATTTATCTGGCCTTTTCCTCCAAATTTTAAACATGTATCACACACATACCGCTAATTTTATCTGGAATTATAACCAGCAACACAATTAATAATCATATTCAAACTGCACATACAAGATACATGCACACATACATTACACATATAAATCAAATATCAATCTTACTCTGAATATATAACATACTGCAATCATGTATGTAAGCATGCATCAACAACTCTACCAGTCACTAACAGTAATAATTTATTATCATCCAATTCATGGATTATTAGGGTAATTCTTGAGGGAACACTTAAAACACTTTATACTCACACCAATTATTATATTAGATATATATTACCATTAATACATATGTAACATCACTTTTATGTATCAGTAGTTATACCAATAGTAAATAACTTTTCATGACTTTTCATTTTCTCAATTTATTGATCTGATTTTCAACATCATATCTCTAAAATTCATTGTAAAACTAGTTTGAAAGTTTTATATTATTTCAGTCAATTTGTCTACGATCACTCTCTAAATTGAAGTTCTTAAGAGAGAGAAAAGAATAGTTAGAAGACTATGAATGATATAAGATTCATACTTGTTACACTACTTGCTAGAAAAGATGTGTTTAATTCTAAACATGGCTTACTATACCTTTTATTGTGACTATGAATCTAATATTGAACCAGAGCCTAATACACTCATGACTACACATGTTTAGTATAGATTCCAATTGATTGCAATAGATACTCTCTTAACAATTAAAGTGAAAGCTTTCCTTTTACCTTATAAAGCTATATATGTGTATATACGATATCATATGATACTCAAAGTAAAATTTGAATTTATCTGTAGAAACTATAATAATCTGAATCATCCAAGTTACCAACTAACCCATGGCTTATTGTAAGATATCACACCCAATTGAAGAAAGAAACTTAAAGAGAATTGATAAGCCGCAATACATATAAATGGAAGTCATAAGTTTAAGTATGTCTCAAGTTTATTAACTTTATAGGACATACACTATCTGTCAAGGGGATAATTTGGAGTTAAAATTTCAAATTTACCTTTACACATATTTTATTTTCTAATTCTGATTGACTATTGGTGAAAATTCATGCTATAGTAGTATTTTACAATAGACATGATATATTCATTAGTATGTAGAAGTGTTCGTGCATAGAGAGCCTGGCTTGACGTGTATATATAAGCTTAGACTAGAAGAAAAAGAGAAAATAACCTATATAGTTATTAATTGAGATGTAACTTTCTTATTTAACATACAATTAAATATAACCTAATATTCAATCATTCCTTAGATATCTTTCTCCCCGAAAGAACCAATGTGGTCACAGCCAAAAATTCATATGTATAACAATTATCTTCAACTATTCCTGGATTGAGTTAAATTTTAAAACTGTTTGGATTTTCTTATATATTGATCTTGATACTATCAGTCCTACCATTCTGATTTCCCAACTATTGATACACACCAAGAAAAAATGTCCATGCCTATTTTATCAATTAAATAATATTCACAGTTGATTATAAATTTCATATTCTCTCACCTGTTAGTCTACTATCAGTTAACACTACATTAACTTGTCTAATTAGCAATTAATTAAAATTGATAGAATTATTAATCTGCACAAGTAACTTTCGACATTTCATGATTTTTTCTGCTCACTATTTGCCAATTAGTATCCTATTCAGAGCCTAATATATTAAGCCAAAGAAGGATTTACATGTTAGGACGAATATATCTTTGAAGTTCATTATACAATAATTCTTTATTTATCAGTAAGAATAAATGCTCATTTTAATTTTAAGGATAATTTATCAACATACCGAGCACATATAAGCAGAACGTCATTAATGAGACATTATTATAAGAGTCCAATATGCTAAAAATAATTACAATATACCCATGATCATAACACGCGTTGCTGGAAGGAACGTGCTCAGTTCTAGGCTTAGCTTAACATGCCTTTATATAATTTCCTATAAATGTCACATACACCCTCCTAAACAGTATTGCATAGGGAGAAAACTAATTTCCTTTATGGTTCATATTTCTTTTGTTTCTCAATAGGATTCCTGATATTCAACCAACACGAGATTAAGCTCATATACTTAGAGACTTAATTATCTATCTAACAGTATATTAAATGACATTGATAATTATGTTAACTAGTTTAAAACAATCAGAAACTTTTCAATGAAAAGAAAAATTCTGCAACCCGAAAATTTTAACTAGCTTATCGTATTTTAGCGATAATTTCTAGTACAGACCTTCGATTGGGACACCGTAAGAGCCGTCGAAAAGTAGACTCGATTATCTTTTCAACAGTATATTATATGATACCTATAGTTCTTAATATACTAACGAACTGAACCAAACTTTATAAATTATAGTGTTTAACAGTTTTGTGTCCTATTTCAAGAGTGTTAAATTATGGAATTCACAATTTATTCTTTAACCTCTCCTCCAATTTTAGAATCATAATCAAGCTATGACCTTGAATATTTTTAATTCTAGTTATATACTTAATCAATCGTCATATTAATTCACCCACATCTTTTAAATTTCAACAACAAAACAAAAGATCTACTACTCTATTTACAACCATTATTTAGTTTACAAAATTGCAAGGATTAGGAAAAACTCAAGAAGGGATCTCCCTCACATAACCAAGAGCAATTACCAAGAGTGAATCAAGATCTAACATAATAATCCAAATCTGAAAATAAAACAAGATCTGAAATTAAAATTTATTCTAAATCTAAAAAAAAAAATAAGGTACTCCCTCTCCTCCTACTTTCCATCGCCATACCTGGCCGGCCGGCCACCGTCGCCGCTTATGCGGCAGTGTGCTGCTACCGCCCCACCAGAAAGGGAGAGAATGAGTATGGGGGGGGGGGAGAGAGAGAGGTTGAGAGGGGATTTGATTTTGGAGTTTATAGGGCTTGGCCATAGAGAGATCTCTTCTAGGGAGAGGATGAAGAAGAACTTTAGTTGGCCCCTTTAATATTCATTCCCATACTATATTACAAATTTACCACAACACCATCCATCCATCCATCCAATTGTCTTCCTCCAAATTCAAGAGGATCTTAACCCTTATTTATTCACCTACCCTCTTCCAAGTCTAAAAATAAAAGAAAATTCTCATGGTGGGGGTTGCCTTAATTTCTACCCAATATCACTAATGTAATATAATACCATGTCTTCATACTTAGGATGATGTAATGGTGTGTGCGTTTGTGTATATATGGTGTATATTTATGTAGGTGTATACATACAAATTTAATATATGGGAATAAACTTATAACACATGAAATTTAACTTGTTAAGTCCCAGACTAATTTATTTTTGACTCATTGGTGGTTAAGCATAATAATATGGAATTATGATATACCAGATGTTACATCATGCCTGTTGCTTCCCAGATAAAAATCCCATGGAACATCTCAAAGGTCATGGACGGATGCTCGCTCCTGAACCATGAACTCAGTGATTGCCAAGGATCCAGCAGTGACTCATAGAGGATGAGCTCGATGAATGGCGTGGTGGACGCGCCCATCTTCTTTATAAGGGGAATGGATTTGTTTTGAGCTCGTATGTCTTCGTTCGGATCCGTGCTTAGTTGGTTGAAGAAGCCATTTGTGAACCAAAAGGCCCATGAAGCGTTGGAAGTTTGAGATCCTGCATTAGGAATGAATACAGCTTAGGCGAATTCAGTGAAAGTGATGGGCTTGCCATGGTTGTGTACGACATCAGGGATGCCGTGCTCGATGGCACATTTCAAAGAGAGGGAGTTGATGGAGCTAAAGATGTGGTTCCAGAGATGGGATTGAGCATCAAGCAGTTCTTTTGAGCTTACTCGGTCCCTAGATGCTGTAACGCCCCGATCCCAAGGATACGGAGACGTTATGGCGACGTACATACGCGAGGTGAAAACAACCTCACGCGTACGTTAAGCCTCAGTACAGTACAATACCTCCATATAGATCTGAGGTCCAGCATGAAAGCAGTACAAGAATACCTGCAGAAAGAGGTCAGCGATCATAACAGATATGAAAACAAAGATAAATAAGATAACAGAAATAAAGCACTAAAATACCTATGAATAGTCCTGATGCGGAATCTCCCATGTGACTCCATGGCACTCTCTGAAGCTATGGTAACTCGAATCTCCAATCTGGGCATGCAAACCCAGGGTCGTCAGAAAGCGACCTAGTGAGTGGTAAAACTGAAGGAGGCAATAATATATAATAGTAATACAGGCACGATACTAATATATAATACATGATGTGGTACAAGTGATATTCTCTCATAAGCATATAGGAAGCAGTAGAGATATAAAAGCATGTCATCTTTTAGTATCATCACTACCTAGCCGGTTATTATCAGGTCTTATCTATAGTCGGGTCCAGTTTATATAATAACTAATGTTTTCTAGTGGTGACGTAATAGACATGAACATGATAGTGGTGATGTGATAGAGGTGAACATGCAGATGAGCATATGTCTGCAACAATAAAATATATGCAATGCAGAACATGCATAGTATGCCACTACATACAGTGTACCATATACCAGGTAATGTAACAAAGTATACATGTGCATGAGTAGTAGGGCACTAAAGAAAGTGTAACAGGAAACAGGAACAATAGCAATGTATACATGTCACATGATAGCAGATAAATGATCAGGAACAGTAACAAGTACAACTAAACATGTAGCGGGCAGGTCATGTCAAAGTCATGTCATTTATACAATAGTAGCAATCAGTACCACCTAGTATTTTAATTACTCTCTTCCAGTGTCCCATACCACTGGCAGTTCATACTGGAGCCCGCACTCCAGTCGAACCCATCCGGACATGGCCTACGGGTACCATTATCCAAACGAGAGAGTAACTAAATAACAAATGTTCCAGACGTCCACTATTGTGTATACTGTTTTATTATGTTAATTGAAAACCAATGGTCGAGGAGTTCTTATCGGGTAGGTGTATCCCGTGCATACCCGGGATCACGGCCTTTATCAAACCCCTGGCTGCTAAGACCAGAGCCCTCCGCTAAGAGGGGAACAATAATCAAGTAACAATAGCTCATGGAGCAATACAATCGGTAGGTAGCACTACCATCCCCTGCAGTGGGAGAACAATATGGATCCAGTACATCACCCGATAAGATCTAATCAACCGTCAAGTCTCCCCCATACCCCAATTAACTTTATGATCTGATATGTCCTGATATATCAAGTATACAATGTAATAAGAATAAATACAGTACCTAATACAAGTAACACGATAACTGGACCTGAGCTCTGTTGATAGCATAGAACAATATAACGGGAACAATATACCCGAAAACGGGAACAATATCACGGGAACAATATAACGGGAACAATATAACATGAACAATAGATGTGGAAGTCCACATATAGCATATCAACAGCTCTCAAGTCCAGTATCGAGAATATCCATATCAATAACAGGAAACAATCATATAACACGAATACGGTAACATGGAACAATAATACATGTAATATGCATGGTGATCCATATGACAAGACTAATTAAATCATGTATGCACGTGTAACAGTGATATGCCGAGAATCCATGTGAGGATGATCACAACTAATAATATGACATGCGGTAGTCCGTGCATTGGTGTATCCGTGTACCAATGAAAAGCAAGAATCGGTGTAAGATCTCTGTGATCGTACATGTAATAACAATGATCAGTGTAGCATATAGTGAACTTACAGTATCCGTGTAATGATGATATGTGACGTGTCATCGTATCTGTGCAACGTGTACATGCGATAACAGTGTCCCGGCTAACAAGTCTCTATGCAACCGATAGATCTGAATATGCAGTACACTATATGTATCCAATCGTGTCCAGTGGACTATGGCTATATCATCTATTTACGTGTCAAATACTTCTATTCTAACGGTCATTTTCTTATGACTACGGTGGGTATCAAGACAGTATGAAACTAGTGATCTCTTTTAATTATCAATTTAGTGGCTAGGTTTACTTACGACAGAAGTTCTCATGTAAGAACGCACGTAATTGCTATCTCTATATTATATTATAGTGATGTCCCCACAATGACAATAAGTATAATGATTATGACAATGACAATAAGTATAATGATTATGACATTGTTGCTAATAAACATTAATTACCGATAAGTAAACAATCATTACTTTTACTAAACAGGATAAAAATATAATTTATAAAAAGAAAACACTCACAAACTGGCTACAGGAATGTAGCTCTCGTTCCCACGATCGCAACGGATCCAGAATCGTCCAAATCGGAGTCCGGATGCTCCCGATATCGCCCGAATACCCAAACCGAGAGAAAAGGTTAGTTACGTAATAACAGAAATTATTCAGGGGGCTATTTGTAATTTTGCAGGGGCCTAAAAGTAATTTAAAATCTTACAGGGACTTAAATGCAATTTACCTTAATGAGTCGGGTTTGGGTGTAAACGGGTCGGGTTTGGGTTCGAACCCGTACCCAAACCCACTTGGGTTTTAACCCAAAAGAAGAAGCAGCAGCAGCAGCCTCGAGCTGCTGCTGCCGTCACTCGCGGCCGCCGCCCCGGCTGCCCCGCCGGCGCGGCCGTCCCGCCGGCGTGACCTGACCCGCCGGCGCGGCTGCTCAGCAGTCGCCGGCGTTTCCCCCGGCGCCTCTCCGGCGCCGGATCTCCTACGCGCGAGGTAGAGAGAGGATTGGGTGGGGCTGATGCCCCCCTCCCACCAAATACCGCCGGCCTGGCCGGCCTCCGGCGCCGCCGGCCTGGCCTGGCCGGCCTCCGGTGTGTCGCCGGCCCGCCCTGTGCTGGCGGTCCACAGAGAGAGAGAGAGATGGAGAGAGGGAGAGAGAAATGAGAAGAGAGAGAGAGAGAGTAGAGAGAGAGAGAGAGTTTAGAGATAGAGAGAGAGAGATTAGAGGAGGGAGAGAGAGAGGTGGGAATTTTAAAAAGAGGGTGAAGGTCGGTTCCGCTACAGGATGGCGGTGGGGGGAGTTTTCCAGAGAACGGGAGAAGAAAAAGGAAGGAAGGAAAAAAGAAAAGATAAAATATGAATATTTTAATATTATAATATTGGCCCGATATTTGACCAGCTCCGAACGGTGCCCAAAAATTACAGAAAATAGAGAATATTATCCTGAGACGTATTTTGAAGACGGTTTGTAGAAATTCAAACCGGTTTGCAAATTAAAAATCCCGGAGTGTCTCGCCGATACGGGCGACAACGGTTTGGCCGGATTTTCGATAAATTCAGAAAAATCCCCAAAAATACCCGAACGTAGCTAATACGATTCTAAGACACCTGATGAAAGCAGATTTTCAAAATTCTACTCCGTTTGTGAAATAAAAATCGGAAGGCTGGTTATCGGTACCGGTCGACAACGACTACGGAGATTTTCCAAAATAATCCAGAAAAATTCCAGAAAATTCTGAAAAATTAAAATATTAGAAAATAATTTTAGAAACTGAAATCGGCTCAATCGGACTACCACGGAGATCAAATCAATTTTGTACGTCGTATCGCGTACCGATACGGTGATACGTACACCGGGAAGCAGGGGGTTACATTTCTCCCCACCTTACAAAAAATTGCGTCCTCGCAATTTCAATCAGGTGTGAGAACAAGATTTTCAACCCCAAAGCCGAAATGTTACGGGTCCACGACACTTCCGCTGCGCACTCTGCTATCTAGAAGGAACTCGGGATGGAGAAATAGAGTAGTGAACCAATTCTAACGGATGGGAAGCAAGACGAGGCAAGGAAAGCGAGAAGAAAATCGAACGTTCTGGTCGAAAACGAGAAGGAAGGAATACAAACGAGTCACGGAATGAATTGTCAAGGTCATGGTATTCTTGTACTCGTTGCTGGAATCCCCAAATCCAGATACAGATCAATTAATCTGAACCTGATTGTACTGTTGGTACGAGCCCGAGGATTGACCCAGGTGGTTACCCACACCAGGTGTGAACCTAAGCTCTGATACCACTATGTAACGCCCCGATCCCAAGGATACGGAGACGTTATGGCGACGTACATACGCGAGGTGAAAACAACCTCACGCGTACGTTAAGCCTCAGTACAGTACAATACCTCCATATAGATCTGAGGTCCAGCATGAAAGCAGTACAAGAATACCTGCAGAAAGAGGTCAGCGATCATAACAGATATGAAAACAAAGATAAATAAGATAACAGAAATAAAGCACTAAAATACCTATGAATAGTCCTGATGCGGAATCTCCCATGTGACTCCATGGCACTCTCTGAAGCTATGGTAACTCGAATCTCCAATCTGGGCATGCAAACCCAGGGTCGTCAGAAAGCGACCTAGTGAGTGGTAAAACTGAAGGAGGCAATAATATATAATAGTAATACAGGCACGATACTAATATATAATACATGATGTGGTACAAGTGATATTCTCTCATAAGCATATAGGAAGTAGTAGAGATATAAAAGCATGTCATCTTTTAGTATCATCACTACCTAGCCGGTTATTATCAGGTCATATCTATAGTCGGGTCCAGTTTATATAATAACTAATGTTTTCTAGTGGTGACGTAATAGACATGAACATGATAGTGGTGATGTGATAGAGGTGAACATGCAGATGAGCATATGTCTGCAACAATAAAATATATGCAATGCAGAACATGCATAGTATGCCACTACATACAGTGTACCATATACCAGGTAATGTAACAAAGTATACATGTGCATGAGTAGTAGGGCACTAAAGAAAGTGTAACAGGAAACAGGAACAATAGCAATGTATACATGTCACATGATAGCAGATAAATGATCAGGAACAGTAACAAGTACAACTAAACATGTAGCGGGCAGGTCATGTCAAAGTCATGTCATTTATACAATAGTAGCAATCAGTACCACCTAGTATTTTAATTACTCTCTTCCAGTGTCCCATACCACTGGCAGTTCATACTGGAGCTCGCACTCCAGTCGAACCCATCCGGACATGGCCTACGGGTACCATTATCCAAACGAGAGAGTAACTAAATAACAAGTGTTCCAGACGTCCACTATTGTGTACACTGTTTTATTATGTTAATTGGAAACCAATGGTCGAGGAGTTCTTATCGGGTAGGTGTATCCCGTGCATACCCGGGATCACGGCCTTTATCAAAACCCTGGCTGCTAAGACCAGAGCCCTCCGCTAAGAGGGGAACAATAATCAAGTAACAATAGCTCATGGAGCAATACAATCGGTAGGTAGCACTACCATCCCCTGCAGTGGGAGAACAATATGGATCCAGTACATCACCCGATAAGATCTAATCAACCGTCAAGTCTCCCCCATACCCCAATTAACTTTATGATCTGATATGTCCTGATATATCAAGTATACAATGTAATAAGAATAAATACAGTACCTAATACAAGTAACACGATAACTGGACCTGAGCTCTGTTGATAGCATAGAACAATATAACGGGAACAATATACCCGAAAACGGGAACAATATCACGGGAACAATATAACGGGAACAATATAACATGAACAATAGATGTGGAAGTCCACATATAGCATATCAACAGCTCTCAAGTCCAGTATCGAGAATATCCATATCAATAACAGGAAACAATCATATAACACGAATACGGTAACATGGAACAATAATACATGTAATATGCATGGTGATCCATATGACAAGACTAATTAAATCATGTATGCACGTGTAACAGTGATATGCCGAGAATCCATGTGAGGATGATCACAACTAATAATATGACATGCGGTAGTCCGTGCATTGGTGTATCCGTGTACCAATGAAAAGCAAGAATCGGTGTAAGATCTCTGTGATCGTACATGTAATAACAATGATCAGTGTAGCATATAGTGAACTTACAGTATCCGTGTAATGATGATATGTGACGTGTCATCGTATCTGTGCAACGTGTACATGCGATAACAGTGTCCCGGCTAACAAGTCTCTATGCAACCGATAGATCTGAATATGCAGTACACTATATGTATCCAATCGTGTCCAGTGGACTATGGCTATATCATCTATTTACGTGTCAAATACTTCTATTCTAACGGTCATTTTCTTATGACTACGGTGGGTATCAAGACAGTATGAAACTAGTGATCTCTTTTAATTATCAATTTAGTGGCTAGGTTTACTTACGACAGAAGTTCTCATGTAAGAACGCACGTAATTGCTATCTCTATATTATAATTATAGTGATGTCCCCACAATGACAATAAGTATAATGATTATGACAATGACAATAAGTATAATGATTATGACATTGTTGCTAATAAACATTAATTACCGATAAGTAAACAATCATTACTTTTACTAAACAGGATAAAAATATAATTTATAAAAAGAAAACACTCACAAACTGGCTACAGGAATGTAGCTCTCGTTCCCACGATCGCAACGGATCCAGAATCGTCCAAATCGGAGTCCGGATGCTCCCGATATCGCCCGAATACCCAAAACCGAGAGAAAAGGTTAGTTACGTCATAACGGAAATTATTCAGGGGGCTATTTGTAATTTTGCAGGGGCCTAAAAGTAATTTAAAATCTTACAGGGACTTAAATGTAATTTTACCTTAATGAGTCGGGTTTGGGTGTAAACGGGTCGGGTTTGGGTTCGAACCCGTACCCAAACCCACTTGGGTTTTAACCCAAAAGAAGAAGCAGCAGCAGCAGCCTCGAGCTGCTGCTGCCGTCACTCGCGGCCGCCGCCCGGCTGCCCCGCCGGCGCGGCCGTCCCGCCGGCGTGACCTGACCCGCCGGCGCGGCTGCTCAGCAATCGCCGGCGTTTCCCCCGGCGCCTCTCCGGCGCCGGATCTCCTACGCGCGAGGTAGAGAGAGGATTGGGTGGGCTGATGCCCCCCTCCCACCAAATACCGCCGGCCTGGCCGGCCTCCGGCGCCGCCGGCCTGGCCTGGCCGGCCTCCGGTGTGTCGCCGGCCCGCCCTGTGCTGGCGGTCCACAGAGAGAGAGAGATGGAGAGAGGGAGAGAGAAATGAGAAGAGAGAGAGAGAGAGAGAGTAGAGAGAGAGAGAGTTTAGAGATAGAGAGAGAGATTAGAGGAGGGAGAGAGAGAGGTGGGAATTTTAAAAAGAGGGTGAAGGTCGGTTCGGCTACAGGATGGCGGTGGGGGGAGTTTTCCAGAGAACGGAGAAGAAAAAGGAAGGAAGGAAAAAGAAAAGATAAAATATGAATATTTTAATATTATAATATTGGCCCGATATTTGACCAGCTCCGAACGGTGCCCAAAAATTACAGAAAATAGAGAATATTATCCTGAGACGTATTTTGAAGACGGTTTGTAGAAATTCAAACCGGTTTGCAAATTAAAAATCCCGGAGTGTCTCGCCGATACGGGCGACACCGGTTTGGCCGGATTTTCGATAAATTCAGAAAAATCCCCAAAAATACCCGAACGTAGCTAATACGATTCTAAGACACCTGATGAAAGCAGATTTTCAAAATTCTACTCCGTTTGTGAAATAAAAATCGGAAGGCTGGTTATCGGTACCGGTCGACAACGACTACGGAGATTTTCCAAAATAATCCAGAAAAATTCCAGAAAATTCTGAAAAATTTAAAATATTAGAAAATAATTTTAGAAACTGAAATCGGCTCAATCGGACTACCACGGAGATCAAATCAATTTTGTACGTCGTATCGCGTACCGATACGGTGATACGTACACTGGGAAGCAGGGGGTTACAGATGCCATTGTTGTATCAAGGTTAATTGGTTATCAATTGTGCAACAATTAAGGGAGATCTCTAATCTCTACATATTAGGTGACATATAAGAAAATTTTCTCAACTCAATCTTTTTGTATGATTTGGTAGGGGCTCTACTATGTTATTATTCTTACCCCATGATGATCGTATACAAAAACTTAAATACATAGCATGAGAGTTTGTTTTTTTTTTTTTTGTTAACTCTACCGTTATAATGGCAGAATAAATAGAGCTAGTTGATGGGCTGTGTTCTCTTATTCTAAATAGGTAGAAATTTCTTTCACCCTCTCTTAATATAGGATTTCTCTTGTAATGTGGCTTTAACATATCTTTTAAATTTTGACCTATATCTTTATCACATGCCTTACGTACCAATTATCATAAAATTCCTCTTTCATTGTGTTATATTTTTTCATGAGGGTTAATTGCAGATACACCTCTGTACTATAGACACTGGAGCAAACACACCCCCTTACCTCTTTTATTAGTAGAGCCCCTTCTTTCATATAATTTTTAATTCAAATTGGGTTTATAGTAGAGAGGGATGAAAGTACACCTAGAGGGAGGGTGAATAGGTATATGGCTAATCTAATGACAAATGATGCGGAATTAAAAATAAATTACAATACACTTAGTGTAACCAAAGATTGTAGCCGAATTTCCAGTGAAGGGATCTGGACCATCTCCTCTAAATTCCTCTAAATAAGAGTTGAGGTGCTATATGAAACTCTCTTGGTTTGACACAAGTATGGCACACAAACAATTCGAAGTATATAAGTATGATATGAACAATATGAAATAATGCAAGACATAATATAAGAGAGAGTTAAGAGAAAGTAGATCAATCGCAAACACTGAGATATGTTTCGAGGTTCGAGCCACTGCTCTACATCCCCGCCTTCACACAGAAGGATTTTCACTATAATTTTCACACAGGACTTCCCACACAAGGAACTTCCACTGAGAATTTGGGTAAATACAAGTAGGAGTACACAACTCTTCTCTCCAACAAACACAACCTCTACACAAGAGGTAAGGCACAACAACAATTACCTCTACACTTAGAGGGATGGGCACTTAACCAAACAATAATCACCTCTCACTAGAGGGATAAGGCACTAAGCCAAACAATAACCTCAATCACCTCTACACTTAGAGGGACACCAATACAACCTCCACAATCACCTCCACACAAGAGGGATAACAACAAATCCAAAATAAAAGAAGGTTTACAACTCTTAGTGGTCTCACTAAATCACAAACCAATTTTTCTCACAGAATAAAGATCCTATAGATAGGATAGATATGATAGCTTAAGTGTGAGAATACAAAGAGTTTGGAAAATAAATCACAAAGAAAAATACTTAGGAAAATTCTAGGATAAAATAGAAATAAAGATCAAAAATAATTTCCAAAGACTTCTCTTTTTCTTTGAATTTTTCAACCCTTGAAAACAAAATAAAGATAAAATCTTTAAGCTCAAAAACTCTTGAAAACTTAGTGCTAAAACACTTAAGAAGAAGGGAAAATTTTCTCTTAAAATCATTGAGAAACCAGCTCAAGAGATAGGTATTTATACCCTCTCAAAATCTGCCTGTTGGCAGCTAGGAAAGGGCAAAACTGCCCTTTCGGTCGATAGGCCAACTGTCATTTTTATGACCGTTGTGCCTCCGGTCGACCGGGCCAAAGCCATCGGTCCACCGCCAGTCGACCGACCCCACTCGAGGTGGGGTGCTTTCAGTCGGTCGACCGCGCGGTCGACCAGCAAAATAGGCTGGCCTTTGTGCACGTCCCGTGCACATCGGTCGACCGCTCTGGTCGACTGACCACTGTCTGGTCGACCGCCAGTTGATCAGGCTGAGGAAAACATGTATGAAAGCTTGGTTAATTTAATACCAATTAAATCTCATAAAATCATATAAATTTCACAAAAATAAGTTCTTATAAGATTTTTGAAATACAAATATGTGTAGTAAAATTCAACACATATTATAAACAATTTGAACCATTTTGTGATGTTGAAATTTACCTTAAACACAAAATCCGTATTTTTCAAAACTTGAATTTTTGAAATGGAAAATCGTTTTCTCCAAAACTCATGTAAATACAAAAACTTGATATTGAAACAAATTTGAAGCATATTGTATATGGATAGAATCCAATATACATATAAGATATATATCTATGTTTTGACATGAAATCCTAACCTGTTAACTGAAACCAAAGCCAATAAACTTTAAACTTTGTGTGAACTTGAGCATATCAATACTATCTACCTTTACACATGATCTAAACATAAACTAAATTAAACACAAACTGAAATTTTCTTATCTCCAAGCCGACTCGATCCAAACGCGATCCAATGAGCTTGACTCCAACCGAGTAATAGATGCGATCTTGACGCATGAGCTCTTGAATCCACATGTGAAATCACTAAAACTCCTTTGTTGAAGCTAATCACCTAGTAATATCTTGGTCAATCACTGAAACTATTTAAACACAAAATTTTAGTAAACTATAACTACATGAGTTAATCATCACCAAAACTAGAGTGATGGGCCTCTGGGCCAACAATCTCCCCCTTTTTGATGATGATAAAACTCATGGAGTTATATATGCATGGATTAAAGTTAAGCTTCATAGAAGTTCCCCCTTAACTCATGTATAACAATAAACAATAAAGATAAGCTATGAATGCATAAACCAAACAACACATATATGCATTAAATAAGAAAATAAACATGTATATATAAGTCTCTCAAAATTCTTTTCTCCCTTTTTGTATAAAATAAGGAAAGAAATAATCATGCATAAATAAAACTCTAAAATTTCTCTCCCTTTTTTGTCAAATCATCAACAAAGGGGCATAAATAAACTCTCAAAAAAAAATTTCTCCCCCTTTTGTCAAATCAAACAAGAAGGATGTATATGCGATATACATTCATGAAGAGGAGAGACGTAAAGTTAACTCCCTCTGCATATATGCATTACATGAAAAAGAGATGATTAAACCCTAATCACATAACACATAATATATAATATATAAAAGGAGATGTGAAGCTCCCCCTACACACGTGTGTGACATAGAGAAGAGAGGTCAAGCTCCTCAATATGAGATACACTCAACATGAATCTATATATAGAGAAGATGTTAAGCATCCCTTACATATAAGCAATACATATCAAAACACTATGATACCAATTGAAAAATTTATCAATTTATAATAAAGGTATACATCGAAACATTATGATACCAATTGAAAATAAACAAAACATTTTTGAGATACCAATTGAAAGTAAAAAAAAATTTAAGATACTAAAAGATACCAATTGAAAATATCTTGATACCAATTTAAAATGTCTTGTAAATTTTTGATACCAATAGAAAATGACACATTGTACGATTTTGATACCAATTAAAATATATATTATAGATATTGATACCAATTGAAAGTAAAAACCAATTGAAAATAGACACCATATTTCTTTGGAAATACACTCATTTTATAATAAAAATACCAAATTGAGAATAATACCAATTTAATATTTTGATACCAATATTAAAAATGTTAGCATATACCAAAACAAAGTATTTTTTATCATAAAGAGTGGGAGTAAGATACCAATTGAAAATAAAACTGATTAATAGATAAAACACGAATTTTCTCTCCCTTATGAAATACTAATAAAAACGGTGTATAAGCTTGTATAAGATACCAATTGAAAAATAATTGATATTAAGAACTAAATCAAGTTTAGCATAAACATAATTTGTACTTTAAGATGTAAAGATATTGTAAGCACAATCAAGTCACATATATATGTATAAAAAAAAATACCAATCGAAATTGATATTATTTGAAGTTTGAAGCAAACATATATAGAAAACAAAATATGAGTATACAAAAAATATCAATTGTGATACTAATTGAAAATATAATGAGAATCAAGTATATAACTCATACTACCTCCCTTTTCATGCACATGTTTAAATAAATTTTCAATTTGAGCATATAAGGCATGGTCACCCATCCATCCGCTCTTAGAAGGAAAGGGTTTTCAAACATAGGGTTTGAAAATAATTTAATAAGTTTGAAAACTCTTATAAAATGAAAAAATACGTAACTAATTTTACGATAATCTTGAAAACTAGTCGAAATCCTTCAAGTAAGGAATAAAATATGAATGAATTCATGAAAACATGAAAATCATCAAAACTAAATAGACTTCAAGGTATATGTATGTTTAGTTAAAACTAAAAGTATACATACATATCCCAAACACAAATGAGTCCATAATAGAATTTACATGAAAAGTAAGTGACTCAAGGGTATACATGTATATCTAACGTTTTTAAACAAAATTAAGATATACATGAAGCTAAACCCATTATCATGAAAAATATGTACAAAATAGGGAATACAAGTCAAAATGCAAGAATCATCAAAACTAGGTTATACTAGTACATCTAATGGGTACAAATGAGCAACTAAGCACAAACATATAAAAATCAAATATGGCTCATTAGTTGTACAAGTATATACACAAGTTTTAACGAAAATTTTCATCTAAATAAGTAATCAAAACATGAAGTGCAAGAGAATCATAAACATAAACCAATATGATCATTAAGTAAATACATATGTCTTAAGGTAGGATATACATCATAGCTAAACTAAAATAAGAACACAATAATATAGACTCATATAAAACATGGGTGTATCTCAAATACTACATATGTATATCACAAGTCTAATTATCATGGCATTTAACATAATAATCATGAAAAACTAAAATATACTAAAAATCAACAATATGAAAGCATGTAAACTAAATGGGAGTTAGAGATAGTTACTAAAAATATTAGGGCATATCTCTAGGTCTTCAAACCATAGTGGTCCTCCCCACCAACCTTTCCTTGAAAGTGATGCATCCAAAAGTGTCACCATATAGCTCGGAACGCATTCACCTCAAGGCACCAACACCTCTCACGTTATGTGAGAGGCCACACCTACATCAAATAAAAAAGGAGTGGATTTTGGCACCCATACTCTATTGGGTCCATAGGGGTTAGCACCTTTCCTAACCCAAACAAACTTATTTGTAAAATTTGAATCATGTATCCTATCATAACAAAACTTTGCAAGGCGGCCCTTACGACCATAATGTGTATATGTGTACACATGAGCATACATAGTGTTATATGTATGAACGTGAGAAGCATGTGTATGCCATGGTTTATGTGCATGCATAGGAGGAGCATGTTTCTTTTGAAACATGGATTCCAACCGTGTGTGATTCATGACACATTGGCTCGAAGTAGAGCCCAAACAATCAACACTCTTCTTTAAAGCATATATGTCATTCTCAACTATAGAAGAAGAGGTGGAGCATGCGATAGGAATACTAGATGTTGAAGCATGGCAAATATGTGAGTTTAAATCATTTTTCAAAGTTATATTTTCTTTTGAAACCAAATCTAGTTCTTTTGAAATAGAAATAATTTTAGTTTTCAAAGACTCATTTTCTTTTAAAACAAAATCAAATTTTGAAGACAGAACTTCATTTTTCTTCAAAACATCATTACAATCATTTTGTTTTTCAAAATTTTATTTTCATTAAAAACAAAATCAAGTTAGAATTCCAATGAGTCCCTTTCATTAGAAATCTCATCCCTTTCTTGCAAAACCATGTTAAGTTTTGAGAACAAATCCTTATTTTCTACTTTTATTTTAAAATTTTTCTTTTTCAAAAGTTGGTACTTTTCAAGCAAATTTTCACACACAAGAGATAGTTCTTCATTTAAAGCATCGGCATCCATTTAGTCATCACTGGAAGAAGTAGCACTATCATCTAAATGAGTTTCCGAATGTACCTCAAGGGAGTTATTCCCTTGAACCATGTAGCAAGTTTGTTTGGACTCATCCACCAAGAGTTCCTTCTTCACATATTTCATTGTTTGTAGTGCGGGAGAGGTCAAAGTGTTCTACACTGCAAAAGCGGAATCACAATGAGAAATCATATATAAATATTCTTTGCTTAGAGTGCATCTAAGTGCCTCCAGGGCTTGTGCATTGGCCTATATATGCTTGTTATTACCAATATAGGTAAACATGCATTCCTAAGGTCTTATGTGTCACCGGACTAAGGTACATGGACATGGACATCTTAACTTTCCAAACATCAATATTTGAAGTATCATACATGGGAGGGGTCATGAAGTCCATGAGGGTGTGTAAACAAATGAGTGTCCAAATGCAAATATAGATTAGCTAACCAAGATCTCACTTCTAGGTGGTTAAACCTAACATCAGGAGCGTAGGCTCTGATACCAATTGAAAATACACCTAGAAGGGGGGGTGAATAGGTGTATGGCTAATCTAATGATAAATGATGCGGAATTAAAAATAAATTGCAATACACTTAGTATAACCAAAGAGTGTAGCCGAAATCCCGGTGAAGGGTTATGGAATATCTCCTCTAAATTCATCTAAATAAGAGTTAAGATGCTATATGAAGCTCTCTTGATTCAACACAAGTATGGCACATAAACAATACCAAGCATATAAGTATGATATGAACAATATGAAATAATGCAAGATACAATATAAGAGAGAGAATTAAGAGAAAGTGAATCAAACGCAATTATCGAGATATGTTTTGAGGCTCGAGCCACTGCTCTACGCCCCCGTCTCCACACAGAAGGAGTTCCTTTATAACGTCCACACAGGATTTCCCCCATAGGGAACCTCCACTGAGTATTTGGGTAAATACAATTAGAAGTACACAACTCTTCTCTCCAACAAATACAACCTCTACACAAGAGGCAAGGCACAACAACAATCATTTCTACACTTAGAGGGATAGACACTTAGCCAAACAACAATCACCTCTCACTAGAGGGATAAGGCACTAAGCCAAACAACAACATCAATCATATCTACACTTAGAGGAATACCAACACAAGCTCCACAATCACATCTACGCAAGAGGGATTTCTCAACAAACCCAAAATAAAAGGTTTACAACTCTTGGTGGTCTTACTAAACTATAAACCAATTTTTCTCACAAAATGAAGATCCTATAAATAGGATAGATATGATAGCTCAAGTGTGAGAATATAAAGAGTTTGGATAACAATTCACAAAGAAAAATACTTAGGAAAACTTCTAGGATAAAATAGAAATGAAGACCAAAAATAATTCCCAAAGACTTCTGTTTTTCTTTGAATTTTTCAACCCTTTAAAACAAAATAAAGATAAAATCATTAAGCCCAAAAACTCTTGAAAACTTGTTACTAAAACACTTAAATAAATGAGAAAATTTGCTCTTAAAAAACTATTGAGAAACCAGCTCAAGAGTTGGGTGTTTATACCCTCTAAAAAATCTGCCCGTTGGCAGTCAGGAAAGGGCAAAACTGCCCTTCTGGTCGACCACCCGGTCGACCGGCCAACGGTCATTTTTATGATCATTGTGCCTCCGGTCGACCGGGCCAAAGCCATCAGTCGACCGCCAAGTCGACCGGCCCCCACCCGAGAATGGGGTGTTTTCAGTTGGTCGACCGCGTGGTCAACCGACCGAATAGGCTGGCCTTTGTGCACGTCCCGTGCACATCAATCGACCGCTCTGGTCGACCGACCACTGGTCCGGTCGACCGGTCCGGTCGATCGGCAGTTGATTTGGCTGAGAAAAACATGTATGAAAACTTGGTTAATTTAATACCAATTAAATCCCATAAAATCACATAAATTTCACAAAAATAAGTTCTTATAATATCTTGCAATACAAATATGTGTGACTAAAATTCAACACATATTATAAACAATTTGAATCATTTTTGTGATGTTGAAATTTGCCTTAAACACAAAATCCGTATTTTTCAAAACTTAGATTTTTGAAATGGAAAATCATTTTCTCCAAAACTCAGGTAAATACAAAAACTTGATATTGAAATTTTTTTGAAGAATATTGTATATGAATAGAATCCAATATACATATAAGATATATATCTATATTTTTGACATGAAATCTAAAACCGATTAAACTGAAATCAAAACCAACAAACTTTAAACTTTTGTGTGTGTGAACTTGAGCATATCAATACTATCTACCTTTACACAAGATGTAAACATAAACTAAACTAAATACAAACTGAAGTCTTCTTGTCTCCAAGCCGACTAGATCCAAACGCGATCCAACGAGCTTGACTCCAACCAAGTACTAGATGCGATCTTGACGCACGAGCTCTTGAATCTACATGTGAAAGCTCTAAAACTCCTTTGTTGAAGCTAATCACCTACTAATATCTTGATCAATTACTGAAACTATTTAAACACAAGATTATTAGTAAACTATAACTACATGAGTTAATCATCATCAAAACTAGAGCGATGGGCCTTTGTGTTGGCCCAAAGGCCCATCGCTCTAGTTTTGATGATGATTAACTCATGTAGTTATAATACTAATGATCTTGTGTTTATTTAGTCTCAGGTCTTAGTTAGTGTTTAGCTTCAATAAAGGATTTAAAGTTAAGTTTTAGAGCTAGCACGTGTCTATTCAAGAGCTCACGCATCAAGATTGCATAAAGTACTCAAGAGGAGTCTAACTCATTGGATTAAAGTTTGGACCAAGTCTAGAAAAAGAAGAAACCCTCAAGAGAAGACTTGTGCCTAGATTTGTTTACAGTAAGATTTTATTTTTAGATAAAATGTAAAGGATAGATTAGTTGGTGGATTGGTCAAGTTCATATACACTCACACACAAGATTTATATGTGTTTTAATAAAAGAGTTTTCATTTTGAAAAATACCGGTTTGATTTTTAAGATTAAAAATATACATGTGTTTTATCAAAACTTATTTTAGAGCTTAATGTCAAAAATATAGATATTTCATCATATATGTGTAGTGGATCATATCCATACATACTAAGCTTAAAAAGTGTTTAGAATATCTTGTTTTTGTATTTGGAGAAGTTTTGAAAAAATTAATTTTAAAAAATACAGATTTTTATTTAAGTTAAAACTTCCATATTACAAAAATAGTTCAAAATATTTGTAACATGTTTTGATTTTTACTCAAACATATTTGTATATCAAAGTATACTACTGAACTTATTTTTATCGAATTTATGAGAATTTATGGGATTTTATTGAAGAAAAAAGACCGAGTTTTTAAATCCTTAGAATGTTTTTCTTGCCTTCTGCCGGTCGACCGCACGGTCGACCGTGCCAGAGGTCAGTCGATCGGGCGGTCGACCGAAACGTGCACGACCAAGGGTCGGTCGACCGCATGGTCGACCGCCAGAGAGCCTTTACTCTCTGAAAATGGCCCGATCGACCGGGCGGTCGACCGCTGGGTCATTTGCCAGGCCACGATCGACTGGCCGGTTGACCACTGGCACAACGGTCAGAAATCTGACCGTTGGCCGTCGACTGGGTGGTCGACCGCTAGCAGGCCAGATTGCTGTTTTGGACCCTAATGGCTAGATTTTGAAGGCCTATATATTGGGGTTCCCTTGGACTGTTTTCTACAAGATTTTAAGAGAGTTTTTGGGCTAGTTTTTCCTACCTGTCTCAGTGGTCCACATGTTTTAGAGCCAATATTTTCAAATCAAAAGGAGAGTTTATCAAGAATTTTCAAAAGTGATTTCTTAAGTTTTTCACGACAAAATCAATCCAAGTTTTTCTCACATACACTTGAGCTATCCATTGTTACATCATCTATAGGGATCTTTGTTGTGAGAGTGTTTGAGGTGATCAAAGTGTTTAGATCACCAAAGTGTTCTACTTTGTATTTGAGGAGGCGGACTTGTGGGTTCGCGTTGTTTCGAGTTCTAGTGAGAGCTCGATGTAGAGATGCGGCCTCGACAAGCTAGTGTACTTGCGGTGTGTAGCTCTTGCGGAAACAAGAGAGGGACTAGTGAGTCTAAGGAGTTCTAGTATGAACTCATTGTAGATGTTACGATACAGAGTGATCCGGTGGGATCGTTTATAGTGAAAATCCTTCATAGTGTTGAAAGCAGGGACGTAGAGTAAGGGTGCTCAAACCTCGAAACAAATCTCCCGTGTTTGCGATTGCTCTCTCTATCTCTCACTTGTATTTATATCTTACATGCTTAAATTGCTTTCATCTTTATATGCTTGATATATTTGTGCTCTATTGATTATATGCTTGGGTTTGTTTGGTCACACTTGTATTCAACCAAGAGAGCCATAACGGCACCTCAATTCTTATCTAGAGGAATCTTGAGGAGTTAGTTCATAGCCTTTCACCGGGCTACACTCTTGGTTATACTTGGTGTGTCTAACTTAATAGTTTTTAGTTTGCATAAATAGTTTTAATTCTGCATTAATTCACCTTTAGATTAGCTAGTCACCTATTCACTCCCTAGGTGATTTCACTTTGGGCCAACAAGGGAGAGTAAAGCAATTAATATAAAAGAGTAATATTGCTAAAGGGTAGTTAGGACATTTAAAAAGATATATGAAATTAACCCAATTTGAATTAAAAAATATGAAAGTGGGGGGTCTGTCTGGTAATAAAAGAATTGAGGGCGTGTATCTGCTCCAGTGTTTATAGCATAGGGGATGAATATGTAATTGACCCTTTTAATAAGGCAATGTTTCGCTTGTTTTCAGAATCTATAATTAATCTTTGTTACCCTCAGTAAATACATATTAAACATCATTTAATAATAAATTACTAATTGTTTTGCATCAAATAGTGCTTATTATATATTATCATATACACGTTATACATACATGTAGGTTGGTTATATATTTCAGATGGTTACTAACATTAGTTAGAAGCTTATAAATAGCTTTGATAGATGCATATAATCTATCGTTAAGTTCTGTCATTTCATCAAATTTAAATGATTACGATGGATACTAGCTAGAGTTTTATCACTACATCAAACTTAAGAGACATAACATCATCTTATGTTCTGTCACTACACGTCAAAACCTAAGAAATCCAGACAACTGAGCAATATTTTAACGAGTGCGGTAATTTAAACTCAAAGAAGTGATAAGTAGCCCCAAAAAATAAATCAAGATTTACTTGAACAGTTTTATCCTCAAATGAAAAGTCTAAAATATAAAAATAATTTTTTAAATATTATAACTTTACCACAATAATTAGTTAGTATACCCATGCAATTAGTAAGTACACCCAACTCTTATAACTTTAATTCTTCTTCAACTTCAAAATTCTCTATTATTCAACTCATAAACTCTAAAATATTTAGACTCATCTCCTGTTCAAAAAACCACCCCTTTCAAAAAATCTTCAATCAATTACCACAAAAACCTAATTAACTAAATTAAGAGAAAATTCGAAGTACGAAGATTTTGCAACACTCACGCAAGAGAGAAACTAGTGGCTGCTCTGACAACCACCAACGCAGTAGCGCAGAGCACCACCTCCTTCTCGAGTGTCTTCCTGATCGAAACCCCTGAGAGACTGGGCCCCCGAGAGCCACCTGAAACAAAACCTATCCATGAACAAATGCCAACATATTGAAAAATTTTGAGCAAAAATCAAAACAAATCATAATCAAATTGAACTCTTTCGTTTAGAGCACAGAGGTCTTCATACTCTGCAAGAAACTCGTCCAACGCTTTGATCGAGGATCGCGTGTTCTTGCCAAGATCTAACAATATTTAAGCATAATCCATCAGCAAAATTTCTCTATGTACAACATGATCAATTTCATCATGCTAGTGTTGATACCTTAAATGCGAGATATGTGAACTGCAACCTCCCCGTCTCCTTCTTCAGCTACATTGTTGAGAGCCCAGCTGAGCAATTCTTTTCCATTACCATCAATTTGGATACCAACAAGACTACATCTTGCTCCCTCAGCTTCTCTCTCTCTCTCATGCAGACAAAGCTATATAATAGAAGACGATGCCCTCTTGTAATCACCTGCAAACAATAAGAAGCAGGGCCTATTTGAATCTACATGAATCTGGGCATGAAAATAATTTTGAAAACGGGGGGAACTAATTTTAAATTGGGAGTATAATTAAGTTTTTACACTTAAATTCGGTGTGTAGAATATAAGGGTATTTAAGGTAATTTATGGGGGGTTTTATTTACTAATTTACTGGGTCTACTACTAATGGGTGTACTTATCACTTCTTTAGGTTTAAACAACCGCACTCTATTTTAAAATAAAAATTTGCACGTTTATGCTGAATCCTACTATACTAGATTAAAAAAAGGCCCTTGTGCAGAGCATTTAACTTAAAAAAACTTAAATGTGGATCTTGCTTCTGATTTTTAATTATTTCTCGTGATGTTGCATCCAGAGCGTGGAAGAATTGTCGTTGTCAGTGGTCTAGGATTTCGAACTCAAGGACCACAACAAACAGTTTCTCTTGGACTTGAATTTTCATTTGATTCGATTTTCTTGTTAGAAATTTATCTAATACTGTCACGCTCAGTTTCCTAAAATATGTGAAACTGACTCGCGACGAGAGTCGGCGACATATATGCGCGAGGAGAATACCTCATGTATATACGCTAAGCCTAAAGTAACCTGAACAAGCTGTAAAATCACTATGATGACATAATAACACTGATTTACAACATAAAAATGACCACACATGAAAACAGATGTATAAAAGAATAGGATAAGTAATGAATCCAATATACAGAGTCATGAAAACGATAGGAATAAAGGAAAGACAGAAATACCTTGAAAGGATAATCGAGTGAGAGAACTCCGGCTCCTCAAGATACTTGTGATCTTGTCCAAATACGTGGTCAGTAATAAATATCTGAATATGCAAATGCAGGGAGTCAAAACTCCTAATGAATATGTAAGAATAAAGGGGAAGGTGCACATGAATATAATATGTGAGCATATGAATGTGACTATAAACTAGAATAAGACTAAAATAATATGCAAACAAAAATAGACAATAATAATGGCAGTTAAGAACAGAATCAGATGTATAATCAGATCAGGTGTCTATCACAGTCTATATATTAGATAGGTAGAGTCAGTAGTGCTAGAGTCCAGTATACAATCAGGTCATGTATACCATCAGTGTCCAATATAGCATACATGTATCGGGTGAATACAATCAGTCTCAGTACACCATGAACAATTTGTTATTATTTATTATGTCAGCGAATACCAATTATCATCTATAATAGATGCATCACATACTATGTCTACTACACATGTCAATCGGGGTCCTATATTATTGAAACTGATTGGTTTGACACATTATCCATGCTTTAGGTGGGTCTCGTACATACTCAGGATCACGGCCCAGATGTTTGGCGCTGAACCAGGCCCTATCACTAGGTAGTCAGTAATAGTACTCACAGTATTACTATGGAACAATAAATAGATGGGATGTCAGTCATCTCTCGGAACCCTGTAGCGGAATCGTAAGTCGGCTGCATAACCTGTATCTAGGTCCACCTAAAATACAGACGCTGTCTCCTCCATCAATTTTCTCAATCCTAGCGTAAGTTATCTTTTTACATTATTATTTAATTCAGTTAAAACAATCAATATCCATGCTACCTAGAATACCGAGATGATACAATGACAGTAACAATACAGTAACAGTAAGCAGTAATGTATACACAGTGAACAATAATAATAACAGTGGGCAGTAACCGTAACCGTATACGATGAATAATTGAACTGTACATGGAGTTACTATCTAACAATACTTTCCTGGTAACTTTAAATAACACGAAATAATACAAATAACAGGTCTAGACACTGATTCCTTACACTATAGTCCCAGCTAGAATCAATCAAAATCTCATCCACCGATATGATCCATCAACTCATAATCTCAATAGTCATCATGAACATCAAATATCAATCCATGTCAGAATATCTGATACTTGTTTTCCACTGATTTTGCAAAGGGAAAAACTTACAAAAGAGATCGAGAAGCTAAATTACAAGTAATTGAAAAGAAAATTACAGGTAGATCTCCTCTGAGATTTCTAGAAAAATATGCTGGTGGGAATCTGATCAGCGCGCGACCACTTTATCCCTTTAACGATGTGATCGGTCAGACGATCGAATTGCCTCCTAATAGGACTCCCTTCTCGCTTGGTTCGGGGAATCGGAGAATAGAGGACCGGTAGAGCCCTCTTACTGCTTCTCGAGCCAATCTCCTCCCTCTCCTTGCCCCTCTCCCCTTTCTGTGTGCCTCTGGTAGGCTATTTATAAGGGGGAACAGGGTATAATCCCCTCTAAATCTGAAAACAGATTGAATCAATCTATTTTGCATCCGAAAAGTAGCCTTGTTGCGAGGCTAGAAACAGCTTCCACGAAGCTAGGAATAGCATGTAGCGCCAATCCCTTGATTCGCTCTGCTAAATGAGGGATACTCCCTTGATCCTCTCTAGTTAATTGAGAGAACTCCCCTGATCTTCTTACCTGATTGGGAGAGTCAAAAGATCATGGCAGGCAACTGCCAATTTGATTTCAATCAACATGATTTCATCTGGAGATTTGATTAGTCAAAATGACTATAAAGAACTTGCAACGGAGTCATTGCGTGGAGCTCATAGTGAAGCTGGGAGAAGTTTCTGGCAAAGTTAGAAGAAAGCTCTCAGCGGAGCTAGATAAAACTTGTGGCGAAGCTACCAGTCAAACTTTTGCACGACTGCATGGAGCTTCGAGCGAAGCTAACTTTCTGCGGAGTTAATTGAGCATTCCCAGGCGAAGCTGTAAGTTAGCTCGCAGTGAGGCTGTGAAGGAGCTTACTGTGATGTTAAGCAACTTTGGTTTCTCATGTGAGACTTATCTCGTGGGTTCGTGCGAGACTAAGTGTTGAGCTAACTTAGTGTCTTTGGACCTGCTTGGGCCTTCTCACGGGCTTTTAAGGATGATCTTGGCTTACTGTCTGCTTCACTGGATCAGTAGAGTCCAAGTTGCTCATTCGTCCCTTTGAGATGGGTGAAGAACTGGTCATCGGCTTGTCTGCCACTTGTCTTTTGTAGATGTCAATAAGTTAGACATCGTTCATGCCAGTTAAGAATCTTGTCTTTTTTAGAGTATCAACAATACTGTAAACCATCAGTTCAGTAAATAGTTAATCAGCTCTTTCATCATTACCAATCTACTCTAATCCTCTATGTCACCAATAACTGAGATCAAACGATAACCGCTGTCAAACTCTAAATATATAATATAGTCACTGATATCTTTGAATTCAGTCTCACAATAATTCTATCTCTATAACAGAATAACTAATGTAGTTAAGAGACAATAATGAAGTACTAAATATATTCTCAAGATCAACTTAAATAACAAATACCGAGATCACAAATAAAGAATAAAATATCCTCAAAATCAGACTTATCCAACCATAATTGAGATCATAATTAAAGAGTGTAACGTTATCGATCAATATAAAATTTAGATCATCTCTACATCTAGTAATCAATATCAATAAGGTCATCAATACTCAGTCAAACTCATCAATGGGAGAATCCAGAAATAATAGCTTCTAATAGTCTAAAAGTTAGTCCCATCGTATACATCAGAGTCAAGGTATCATATTCACACATCTGATCAACATCCCACCATCGTACATCTCATCTACATATCAATCAAGATTCTAATAAAAGAATATGAAGCTCCGATCAATCCCAACTCTAAATAAGTCCGTACTGATCCAAACATCAGGAAAGTTCGTCTATCGATATAGCAACGCCATTTCTACCTATCCACAATATCCAAAAGAGTTCCGGTTGGAATAATCACCAACAATTGCCGATAAATACTATACATGAAATATGTTCTCTATCCTTAAATATGAAGTAGTCCAACTGATCAGTAGATCGAATCAAGTCACAGTCTACTATATAGCACAGCTAGTCCTGAATCAATAGTGACGACCAACTATCACATGAAATGACGCTGATAAATACTCATATCAAATACATAATTAAAGTGAACACTCACTGATGACTCATGAAGTAATATAAGCAATCATATTGATAAAATATATCAGATAATTACATGAATAATACGAATAGATATATGAACACCTACTGGCAATACTAAATAAGAAAATAACACAATAACAAACACTCACATGAAATGACGCGATTTTGGATTCGAATTGCCATCTGGTCTTCATTGCACGAACTGGTACGGATCTCCGGATCATCCCATGGATCGGTCTCGAATCGCCAGTGTATCGAGTCCGTAACGAGCACCAATTCGAATCTCCTATTACCTAGTTTGAATCGCACGAGCGAGTTCGAATCCCTGCAATACACAACCATATACGCATAAAATATATACTCATAAGATAAGAAATAATAATCAATACAAAATATATGAATACACTTTAAAAATACTATTACTTATTATTTACATGGTATCATAGAGTAGGGATATTACATTCTACCCACCTTATAAAAATTTTGCCCTTAAAATTTTGATAAAGTAGGGAAAGATAAGAAATCAAGTTAAGGAGAAGATATCAAGCTTCTTCGTCACTCTCGCTGCATCTTGGATCCACCACGCTTTCGCTGTGTGTCTGATCTCTACTACCAGTTTCAAAATGGAGTAATCGGTTCCAAGAGACAAGACCAGGTAAAAGAGTTGAGATGAATATATATTTGCTTACACACACTCATGGATTAGCTTGCCCCTCTCATGTTTGATGTCTCCAACATCGAGATATGGAAACTTAAAATGAGTGCCTATTTAAAAATCCTAGGAATGCATGTTTACCTTACTACTACCAAGAAATCTTATCTTAATAATAACAAGCGTATAGAAGCCAATGCACAAGCCTTAGAGGCACTTAGGCAAACATTAAGCAAAGATTATCTATCTATGATTTCTCATTGTGATTCCGCTTTTGCAGTGTGGAACACATTGATCTCTCCAAAGCTTCAAACGACAACCCACATGGAGAAAGAATCTAGTGAGGATGAGTCTGAACAAGTTTGCTACATGATCAAAGGGAATGACTCCCTTGAGGTACATTCGAAAACTTAACTAGATGATTGCGCCACTTCTTCAGGAGATGACATTATGGATGCCGATGCTTTGAATGAAAAACTATCTATTGTTTGTGAAAACTTTCTTGAAAAGTACCAAGTTTTGAAAAAGAAAAACTTTAAATTAAACAAAGAAAATAAGGATTTGTGTTCAAAACTTGATTTGATTATACAAGAGAGGGATGAGATTTCAAGTGAAAGGGACTACTTGAAATCCCAACTTGACCTTGCTCTAAATGAAAACAAAATTTTAAAGAGCAAAAATGATAGTGATGATGTTGTGAAGAAAAATAAAGTTTTATCTTCAAATTTTGATTTTGTTATAAAAGAATCTTTAAAAAATAAAATTGCTTTAATTTTAAAGAAATTGGATTTAGTTTCAAAAGAAAATACTTTTTTGAAAAATGATTTAGATTCCCATGTTTGTCATGCTACATACCTTCACCATCTAATATATCTATTGCATGCTCCACTTCTTCTAATGTTGAAAATGATATAATTATGTTAAAAAAGAATGTTGATTGGGCTCCACTTTGAGCCTCATGAACCATACACGTTTGAAATCCATGTTTCGCAAGAAACATGCTCCTCATATGCATGCACATAAATCACGGCATACACATGCTTCTCATGTTCATACACATGACTCTATGTATGCTAATGTGTACACTTGTACATATTGTCGATATAAGGGCCACCTTGCAAAATTTTGTTATGATAGAATAAATGATTAAAATTTTGCAAATAAATTTGTTTGAGTTAGGAAAGGTACTAATCCCCATGGACCCAATAAGGTATGTGTAACAAAATTCACTCCTATTTTATTCGATGTAGGTATGGGCTCTCGCTTGACGTGAGAGTATTGGTGCCTTGATGGTGGATGCGTTCCGAACTAAATGGTGACAATTGACCACCATGGTTTAGAGATTTAGAGATTAGCCCTATTAGTTTTGGTAACTATCTCTGACTCCTATTTAGTTTACATGCTCTCATTGATTGACTTTTAGCATGTTTTGATTTTTCATGATTATTATGTTAAATCCCTGTTAATTAGACTTGTGATATACATATGTAGTATATGAGATATACCCATGTTCATATGGATTCATATTTTATGTTCTCACTCTAATTTAGCTATTGTGTATATCCTAAATCTAAAACATGTGCATTACCCTAATAATCATGTTTGGTTTTTGTACTTCATGTTTTGATCACTTGTTTGGATGTTGCCTTCATTAAAACTTGTGTTTATACTTGTACAACTAGTGAGGCACATTTGATTATTATATGTTTGTGCAGTGTTGCTCATTTGTACCCATTAGATGTACTTGTATAGCCTAGTTTTGATGATTCTTACATTTTAACTTATTTTTCCTATTTTTGTACATATTTTCACATAAATATGTTTAGCTTCATGTATATGTCAATTTTGCCAAAACTTTAGATATACATGTATACCCTTGAGTTATTTGCCTTCATGCAAATTCTTTTATGGACTCGTTTGTGTTTGAGATATATATGTATACTTCTAGTTTAGACAAAATATACATATACCTTGAAGCCTATTTAGTTTTGATGAATTCTTATTTTTGATAAAAGGAATTTCATATGAGTTTCATTGCCTAATTCCATGATTATGTTTTTCACATGATTTTTATACACTCACATTATTTGTGTTTACTCATTACGTTATTTTATGAGTACATTGTTGAGCTTTATATATATTGAGTGTCAATTTTGTGTAAAACGCATGCTTCATGAAATATATGATTTGCTTTTATGTTATTGAAGAATCTATAACTAGTTATTTAAAAATTATCTTAAATTAGTTTATATTCTTCAATTGGTAGTTGTTGACACTTAAAAAAGACAAGATTCTTATTGGTCCGAATAATGTCTAAACTTGTTGACATTTACAAAAGACAAGTGACAGACGAGCTGAAGACCAGTTTTCACCCATCTCCGAGGGATAAGGAAGCAACTTGGACTCCACTGATCCAGCAAGCAGACAGTGAACCGGATTGTTTCTAAACAGACCTCAGTAGGTCTAAGGTGCTAACACTTAGCATCGCATGAGCCAAAAGAGATAGCCTCGCTTGAGAGGCTAATATCACTCGACTTCGCCTCGAAGCCATTCGAAGCCTCGCCAAGAAGCTAACTCGCAACTTCGCCACAGAGGACTTCCAGCTCCGCCAAAGGGTTTCTTTCGGACTTCGCCAGAAGCTATCTCTAGCTCCGCTACGAGCTCAATGCAGGCAGCTCCGCCATTGGTCTGCTATGGTCAACCTTTGACCGATCAAATCTCCGGATGAGATCGGATCCAATCAGATCAAATCCAATTAAGATCAAATCAGAGATCAAATTTGGTAGTTGATTGCCACAATCTCTTGACTCTCCTAAAACGAGTAAGAAGATCAGGGGAAATCCTCCAACGATATGGAAAAGAACAAGAAGGTCAACTGACCTGCCAATTCTAGCTTCGCAGAAGCTGATCCTAGCCTCGCAGCAGGGCTACTTTCCAGATTTAAATAGATTTGATTCAATCTGTTTCTATATTTTCAAGGGACAATTATACCCTTGCTCTCCCTATAAATAGCCCACCAGGGGCACAAGGAAGAGAGACCACGAAAGGCTTAGACCAGGCACATACGCAAAAGAGAGGACTCCACAAGCAGAGACTTCTTCAAAAAGCACCGTGCGCTCTCGAATTCAGAGATCTTTTAGAGAATTGCTTTCTCTATCCAGGGTGTTGATACCCTAACATCGTCCTTCTTCTCAAGGAATCTCTGGAACCAGGCGAGAAAGAATTCCTAATTGAAGGCGATTTTGAGAAGCAGCAAGAGGGTTCTACCAACCTTCTATTCTCTGATTCCCCGAACCAGGCAAGAAGGGAATCTCATCGCTCGCATCGTCAAAGGGACAAAGTGATCGCACGCTGACCAGACTCCTATCAGCACACTTCTCCAGAATCTCTGAGGAGATCAACTTGTAATCTTTTTAAGAATACTTGTAATTTAGCTCCTCAAACTCTTTTTTGTAAGTTTTCCCCTTTTGCAAATATAATGGAAAATAAGATGGCGACTCCGCTGGGGATGAAATTCTCCACTGCCGAGAATTAAGTGTCGCAATGCGACGAACAGACCTTCGGGTCTAACTCTGAATTTAGAAAAGCCGGTACAGCCAGAACCCCTCTGGCTAAATCTTCAAGGAAAGTCTCTACGGAGACAGAAAAGGTTCTCTGCGAACCTACTGCGGTTCTCTGGCGCAACAAGGAAGCACGCCCGCAGTCCGAGTCCTTCACTTTCGAGAACCTGGTCGTTCAATTCGACCAAGGAAGATTTGAAGAAGTCCTCTCTGGGGGTGGTCTAATGCTTCGAGCACGGAAGCGTAGAAAGGTCTCCATAACCAAGATTTCGAAGCAGGAACCAGAAGCAGAATTCTGCCAACACCCCTCAGCCTCGCGTGTGGCTAATCAGGTTCCTTGCGAACCTAAGTCTCCTCTGCCAAGGCGGGTATGGAAGCCTAAACAGAAGTCTCCAACCGAAGCTTCAGGCGTAGCTACGCCTAAACTGCGCCTCTCTCGCGAAGAAAAGGCAAGATGCCTGTCTGCTCCAATCATAAAGTCAAGATGACAATCATACCGTCGCCCAATTCAAGAGCAGCAATGCCTTGTGCCAGCATCGTTCTTATGAGCGAAGCTACTGTACCACAGCATACTCACTGCGTCCATGGCCGCGAGGCTAGGGCCAGAGTGTTATCTAAGGCAAATCCCCTTTGCAGCGGCATAGTGGGTAAAGCACCACAGCGTGCTCCGCTCTCCAGTTCGTCAAACATTAAGCTCGCACCTGTTGGCGAAGCTAGAACTGAAGTACTATTCAGTACTAATCCCTTCCGCAGGGATAAGAGGAACGGAACATCATCCTATGTACGCTCTAGAAAGGCCTCTCCACAGGATTATGTAGGCTCCCATGGGCCTGACTTGCAGGAATTCTTGGCGAACAAGCGGAAGTCGGTGTCTTTCCGAACTACTTCCCCCTGTTGTTAACAAAGGGGATGCCAGCTGGTGACAATCCATTCAGCTCGTTGCCGGTCACGACGAATCCTCGCCACTCCTCCATGCCGGCAATCAGTCTTTGATCGGCTGCCTGTGCATCTCCCTATGAAGCATCGCAGAAGGAGCACCTCACGAGATCCAGCCTCCGCATCCGTCAACATGACTGGGAGAGGACGAGAGTTACACGGAGGAAGTCAAACATCTGACGACACCCGCAGCTTCCCAGATCCAGACTACAGCCCAGGCTTGGGCGAAGTCTTGGTACATGAAGAAGGTGTCTTCCGAAATACCAGATCCAGGGTGGCGATACCCTACAGTTACGAGCAGCCTTCTTCCTCGACGGCCCTAGCCTCGTCACAGCCTAGGAGATCACTCCAATCATCGGACGAAGAAGATGAAGATAGTGGGTACGCCTCTTCGGCGACAGTTAGCTCGGTGCGAACAGACAGAGCATCAGTCAATATGGCTGATAACGTCAACGACGACCTTCGTCGGGGCCTGGAAGCTCAGGAGCAAACTTTCAGAACCCAGCAAGAAGCCTTGGATAATATTCAACAGATGCTTGCTCGACTCCTCAGCAATCGGAATGACAACGATGCCGGGAGCAATCACGATGAGGAAGAACACTTCAGTAATGAGCAGCCAAAGCCGGAGAAATCCAAGGAGGGTTCTTCCTTAGACGCCGAAGTCCTTAAGGGCCTCCAAGCTCAAATCGCATCCCTAACTCAGAGGGATGAATTAAAGAAGGTAGGGGCAGTCCGTCCTTATCCGCTGGAGTGGGATTCGGTGCCATATCCACCGAAGTTCAAACCACCAACGTTGCATACCTATGATGGAAAGAGCTCGCCAAATCAGCACATCTACTATTTCCGGTCTCAGACTGGTAATGTTATAAGCAATGACGCCATCATGGCTAGGCTATTCATTGGCACCTTAAAGGGGGTGGCATTTGACTGGTTCCGAAGTCTCCCCCCGGGCTCTATCAACTCTTGGATTGACCTGAAAACTCAGTTCCTTTCTCGTTTCTATGAGGACGATACCGAAGTGACCATGGACAAGCTCCTCTCCACTGTGCAAAGGAAGGGCGAATCTGTCCGTGACTACATTGAACGGTTCAGAAATTTATCCTTGATGTGCCCAGCAGGGATGCCATTACCCATACTCTTACAGACATGCAGACACAATTTCTTAGACCAAGTGAAAGTTCGCATGGGGGCTGTCAAAGCCCACACTTGGAAGAAATTGGTTGAACAAGCAGAGATAGCCGAGAAGTCGGCTAAAAAGTTCGAACCATCCGCCCCTAGAGGCAAGTGGGGGATGAACAAAAAAGGGCGTAGCGACCTACCGCAATCTTCTCAAGCTAAAGGCAAAGAGACTATGTCTGTGGAGTTATCCAGAGATGTGCAGTCGAAGGCCAAGAAGAGCGGCTTCAACAATCAGGAGCCTAAGTTCCCTCCAAAGCAGTACTCCTTCAAAGACGATCAGGTGGTCACGATATTCCATCTGCTCCACAAAGGGAACAAAATGAAACTGCCAGATGCTCGGCGTCCCAATGAGATAGGGCGCATAAACGACCCTAAATACTGCCTCTACCACAGGATGATCCACCATCCTACTGACAAGTGTTATGTCCTCAAGGACAGAATACAAGCCCTGATCGATGCCGGGGTTCTGACATTGAAGACGGAGCAGAAGAAAGTCACTGCCAATATGGTGACTCTTGAGTTCGGCAGCACCCAAAAGGTCACGGTTCCTGACGGGACCTACCCAGCCCTCGCTCCACGGTTGGAAGTCAGACACCCACCAGCCATGACTCAAGATAATAAGGGCCTCGTTCCCCTAACATTAGAGACGGGGGAAGTCATTTGGATACACCCGGACCTCGTCCAAGAAGTACAGCGGGATTCGAAGGAGCCCAACTTAAAGGGCAAATCTTGCAATGTCATCTCTGTCCTGCCAGACGATGATAATTTTACATCAGCTTCCCTCAGCGATTCAGAAGGGAAAAAGCTTGCTTGGACGGCGCAAGCCGATACGCCTCAACAGAAGGGCACCCGATCCGGAAAATCATACTTGAGGCAGTATGAAAAGTCTACTGACGAGATACAATGGCAAACGACGTCGGTACCAATGTCAGCATCCACTCCAATCCCAACCAAGGCAAAAGAGAGGCCTAAGGAGGTACGATTCGACCATGTGTTGAAGAAACCACCAGGCCAAGGGTTTGATACGCCCTTTCGGTTTGACATATTGGCTCAGCTGGCCAATATCCCAGCTCGTATCACTATACACGAGCTCCTTCGCCTTCAAAAGAGACAAGAGAAGCACTCAGAGATGCGTTAGCCAATTCAGAATCCTTTCTGACATGCATGCCTGAGATCCCTAACGACGACGTTCAGTCTCCTTGCCCAAAATGTCATCATACACAATCCAAGGTGCCTGCTATTACATTCACGGTGAAAGATATGCTTCTCAAAGACAACAAGCATGATCGACCTCTGTACTACACCGGATATATCGGTTCAACGTGCATTGAAAGAATACAAGTCGATCCGGGGTCCGCACTCAGCATCATCCCAAAAGGCTTCTCTACTTCCTCGGCATACCGCTGTACAGGTTGTCCGCAACCACTACTACAATATACGGTTTCAACGCCGGGAGCAGTCATCCACTGTGGAAAATTCGACTCCGTTGCAGAATCGGGAGCCTGAAGTCAGAAGTGACATGCTATGTCATTGACGCCGATACGTCATATAACCTGCTGCTAGGACGACCATGGATCCATGTCAACTGGATCGTTCCTTCTACTCTGCACCAATGCTTCAAATATGTTGAAGATAACGCGACAGTACGAACTGTCTTTGCTGAGAAGCAACCATTCAAAGGGGTGGAAAATTACTTCACTGACGCTCTCCTGTATCAAGAGGCCGGTGGGACACCTAAAGAACCATTGCCAGACGATGATGAAAGTGGCAATGAGGCGGATTCAGAATCCGAAGCAGGCATGCCAGCCATTCTGATTGGTGAACCAATTATAGCATGTCTCAATAATCCCCAATGTAATACTCCTTCAAAGGATGAAGGTGAATGGGTAATTAATGATAATATTTCTTTCGATTATCCTGTGAGTGTTGGGCTGTTTAAATCCATTACGGATAGCTCCCTACACATGCCTTTACATAAGCCAAGTGCGTCCAGTACACCATGGAATCCGCAGAAGGAGCCAATTTAGTGATCCCGCCATCCAAAGAAGGTCAGTTACCGATAATCTTCGGTAGAACCCAACCACGGGGACCCACGGCCGCAGATTCAAGTTCAGACTCAGACACTCCACAATTCTTTCATTACGCGCAGCCAGCGCGCCATATTATGAAGAAAATGGGGTACGACCTAAAGCATGGAGAGGCCTGAATTTTGGAAAAGGAAGGCGCAGTTTGATGCATGACTTTGTGCCTAAAGGGAAGCCTGCAAATTACTATGATAGTACACGCAGGGGGTTGGGATATGTTACACCCACATCGTCAGCAACGATTCAAGTCAAAGACGATGAACCAATTCCATCACATTCAGCCTCATCCTCCGAGTGGGACTCAGATGTCAGTGTAGGAGGAATGTTCGAAAACCTCACTATTAATATGACTTCAAGCAGTCAATTGGAGCCCGCAGAAGCTGTTGACGAGGAACTATGAGCCTAGCAATTAGACCTTCAATGGGAAAAGCGATTCGAATTGCGCGAACCACCTACTGAAGACAAGGTGATGCAGGTCAACTTGGGTAATCAAGACTACCCCAAGCCCATCTTTATAAGTGAAAGCCTATCACTTACAGAGAAGGAAGAATTGATAATACTCGTAAAGGAGTATATAGACGTCTTCGCATGGAGCTACGAAGACATGCCTGGACTTGATCCGCAAGTCGCCATGCACCGTCTGAACATCAAGCCCAACGTCAAGCCAGTCAAGCAGCAAAAACGGCAGTTTCGCCCAAACATCATGGAAGCTATCGAAGCCGAAGTTCACAAGCTTATTGCATGTGGCTTCATCCGGGAGGAACAACATCCAGATTGGGTAGCCAACATCGTCCCCGTCCTAAAAAAGAACGGGAAAATACGGATCTGCATCGACTATTGTGATCTCAACACGGCCTGTCCTAAAGACGAATTCCCACTGCCCATCACCGACGTCATGATTGACAACACATGCGGGTTCGAAAGGATGTCTTTCATGGACGGCTTTTTAGGATACAACCAGATTAAGATGTATCCCGATGATGAGAAGCATACTTCGTTCCGAACACCATTGGGGGTATACTGCTACACTGTAATGCCCTTCGAACTGAAAAACGCCGGAGCAACCTACCAGCGGGCAATGAGTACGATCTTCCGCGATTATCTGCGAAAAACGGTGGAGTGCTATGTCGACGACATTGCCGTCAAAAGCCGCAACAAGAATGAATATCTTCGCGACCTGAGAACGATGTTCGATATAATGCGGGCTCATAACTGAAAATGAACCCGACAAAATCCTTCTTGGGAGTGTTAAGTGGCAAGTTCCTTGGGTTAATTGTCACATCAAAAGAGATTCATCTTGACCCAGACAAAGTCAAAGCCATCCAGAGCATGCATCCACCAAGGAACCTCAAAGAGCTCAGGGCTTGCAAGGCAGGCTGGCTTATATCAGAAGATTCATTGCAAATCTCTCAGGCCGCTGTCAACCGTTCATCCGACTCATGAAAAAGGGCACTTCCTTCGTATGGGATCAAGCTTGTCAGGAAGCATATGAAGACATCAAGAGGTACCTCACAAAACCTCCAATCTTGGTGGCCCCTACATCAGGGAAACCATTTTTTGCTTTATGTAAAAGCTCTGGACCACTCCCTCGGTGCCCTCCTCGCTTAAAAGGACGACAATGGTCACGAGCAGGTCATTTATTATCTGAGCAGAACTCTCATAGGAGCGGAATCTCGCTACAACCTTATCGAGAAAGAGTGTTTAGCTCTCGTTTTCGCTGTTCAGAAGACACGACATTATTTGGTCAGCCAGACCATACATGTCATCTCCAGAGTAAACCCATTGCGTCTTCTTATGACGAAGCCAGGATCATTGAATTCAAGATTGGCTAAGTGGGCACTTTTATTGTCTCAATACGACATGATCTTCACCCCTCAGAAGGCGGTTAAAGGTCAGGCCCTTGCAGAGTTCTTGGCTGCTCATCCAGTTCCGGAACATTCAAAACTTCACGAAGATATCCCTGATGAAGTCTTCGAGTCTTATGCAACCTCAGAAGAGGAAGTGTGGCAGATGTTCTTTGATGGAGCATCGCGAATGGGCCCTAAAGGCAAGATTATTGCCGGAGTGGGGGTTGTGTTTATCTCCCCGCAGAACCATGTTCTTCCCAGAGCATTTTCTTTGACAAAATCATGCTCCAATAATGTAGCAGAATATAATGCTCTGCTCATCGGTCTTCAGCTCGCCCATGGAATAGGGGTACGCTACCTCGAAGCTTATGGCGATTCAAAACTGATCATCAATCAGGTTAAAGGCGAATACGAAGTCCGCCATGAGGACTTGGTGCCTTATTATCACACGGCCGTTGAATTGGCCAACCTATTTGAAGGTTTCTACATCGGGCACGTGTCTCGATCTCAGAATACCAAGGCGGACTCTCTTGCTGCATTAGCAACGACACTAGCCTTGCCAGCCGACACCGAGAATCACCTCACAGTCGTAACTCGACATCTTGTATGCTCTAAGCATATGTTGAGAACCAGAGAGGTCTATAATATCTCAACGGATCTTGAGCCGAGAGATTGGCGATTTCCTCTAATCGACTATGCCTTACATGGTCTGCTGCCAGACGATCCTAAAGAAGCGGCATTTATCAGACGAAGGTGTCTCCGTTTCTACTACGATCCAACTCTGAAGACACTTTACCGTCGTTCAATATGACAGTGTCCTCCTCCGTTGCCTTTCTTATTCAGAGGCACAGGAAGTGCTTAAAGAAGCGCACGACGGCACTTGTGGAGCTCATCAGCCAGGTCTAAAGCTTAAAGACAGGTTGCATAGGCTGGGATATTATTGGCCAACTATGATAGCCGATGCCATCCAATATGCACGAAGGTGTAAAGCATGCCAGATTCATGCGGACTTCATACACCAGCCTTCGGAGCTGCTCCACCCGACTGTTGCTTCATGGCCATTTGAAGCATGGGGAGTAGATGTCTAGGGCCAATTAGTTCCCCTTCGACGAAAGGTCACCGGTTCATCCTTGCAATAACCGACTACTTTTCAAATGGGCGGAGGCCATACCATTGGCTGAAGTCAAAAGCTCTAACGTAGTTAATTTCATCAAACACCATGTCATCCATCGATTTGGTGTCCCCAGGCGGATCATCCATGACAATGGTCCCCAATTCGTAAGCCAGGTATTCTATCGGTTCTGCGATAAATATCGAATTCAGAATGTGGCTTCAACTGCCTATAACCCTGCTGCTAATATTTTGACGGAAGCATTCAACAAAACAATCATCAAGCTACTCAAGAAGTTCTTCTCCTTGAATAAGCGAGATTGGGATGAAAAGCTTGGTGAGTGTCTTTGGGCATACCGAACCACGGTTCGAATACCGACAGGTAATACGCCTTTTTCCCTGGTATACGGGTGTGAAGCAGTCATCCCATTGGAAATCCAGATGCCGTCGTTACGAGTCGCTCTAATGACTAAGATCACATCAGAAGACAATGATCGCCTGCGTCTTCAAGAGCTCGAAGCCCTAGATGAGAAGCGACTTCAAGCCCAGCAACATATTGAGCTATATCAAGCTCGAATCTCAAAGGCCTTCAATAAGAAGGTCAAACAGAGGGTCTTCCAGAAAGGAAACCTGGTTTTAGCCGTCAGACGACCGATGATTATGACGCATAAGACCAAAGGCAAATTTCAGCCTAAATGGGAAGGACCGTTCGTAATAGAAACAGTCTATTCAAACGAAGCATACCGCCTTATGACTCCAGACGGCGACCTACTCATGATGCCGATCAATGGCAAGTTCTTAAAGAAGTATTATCCTTAATCAAGGATCCTTCTCATGATCAAGTTAACACTACACCTCTAATCAAGATCTTCGTGTCCAAAGTACACACAAAGAGAGCCTTTCTCTTCCTCCAAGCGAGATCACACAACCATAAACCAGTAGGAACCTGGCCGTATACTGGTTTTCTTAAAGGAGAGTCAGGATTACACATACGTTAACCAGACGACCCAACATCCTTAACGATTAAGGATAGAGGAAAATGTTGGCCTGTAAGCCCAACATAAGTCCTCGACAACTCATCATGCTGAGGGGAATAGCATGGCTAGCCCAATTCAAACGGTAGTTGGTAAAGGCATATCAAACCCGTTGACAGCTGGGGATTTGCTAAAAATCCTAAGGGACCAGTTCCCATTTAATTCCCTCTCCAAAATCACTTACCAATTCTCATCCATAGAATGGTAAGGCCACATATACATTTCGCTGTTACGTTAACATTAAACCTTTGACAGTGATTCCCTCATTTCTCCCTGTGAAAACGAGATCTCCAAAATCACTTACCAATTCTTGTCCATAGAATGGTAAGACCACATATACATTTCACTGTTACGTTAACATTAAACCTATGACAGTGATTCCTCGTTTCTCCCTATGAAAACGAGACTTTTCCCAAACTCCATTACAACTTTGAGCTTGTTGACATTTACAAAAGACAAGTCTCAACCTTGAGCCCTGTTGACATTTACAAAAGACAGGTCTCGATACTTATTGACATTTATAAAAGATAAGTATCACCAACCTTGAGCTTGGTGGCGTCTCAATCGGTTATATCATTGCGACCTCTGAACCAGCAGACAGCTAAGTCTCAACCCCGAGCCCTGTTGACATTTACAATAAACAGGTCTCGATACTTGTTGACATTTACAAAAGACAAGTATCACCAACCTTGAGCTTGGTGGCGTCTCAATCGGTAATGTCATTGCGACCTCTGAACCAGCAGACAGCTAAGTCTCAACCCCGAGCCCTGTTGACATTTACAAAGACAGGTCTCGATACTTATTGACATTTACAAAAGATAAGTATCACCAACCCCTTGAGCTTGGTGGCGTCTCATTCGGTTATGTCATTGCGACCTCTGAACCAGCAGACAGCTAAGTCTCAACCCTGAGCCCTGTTGACATTTACAAAAGACAGGTCTCGATACTTGTTGACATTTACAAAAGACAAGTATCACCAACCTTGAGCTTGGTGGCGTCTCAATCGTTATGTCATTGCGACCTCTGAACTAGCAGACAGCTAAGTCTCAACCCCGAGCCCTGTTGACATTTACAAAAGACAGGTCTCGATACTTGTTGACATTTACAAAAGACAAGTATCACAACCTTGAGCTTGGTGGCGTCTCATTCGGTTATGTCATTGCGACCTCTGAACCAGCAGACAGCTAAGTCTCAACCCCGAGCCCTGTTGACATTTACAAAAGACAGGTCTCGATACTTGTTGACATTTATAAAAGACAAGTATCACCAACCTTGAGCTTGGTGGCGTCTCATTCGGTTATGTCATTGCGACCTCCGAACCAGCAGACAGCTAAGTCTCAACCTTGAGCCCTATTGACATTTACAAAAGACAGGTCTCGATACTTGTTGACATTTACAAAAGACAAGTATCACCAACTTGGAAACTCGGTGGCTCCTCAACCAGTTATGTCATCGCGACCTCTGAACTGAAAGACTGCAAGTTTCAGCATTCAATCCAGCAAAGGACTATTCTCTCAAATGACACCAATACAATTTGGAACCAACAATTCAGAAAGTGGAGCAATTTGGGGATTCGACAGGGAGTCAAAACAAAAATTATTATTTTGATTGATTCCAAAAGGATGGGATACATGGAGGCATATATATATTACGACCTACGGGCGTATATTATAAGATCTGATTCGTTCTTCAAGGGAAGCCAGCCTCACCCTCCTATCATTAGCAGCCCGGACAAGCGCCTGCAACCTCAGCTCAGCCTCATTAAAGTTCATCGCCTGGGTCAGACGAGCTTCGACCTCAACCAAGGTTGCCCTCTGAGCTGACTCCTGCCGTGAGAGTTCGTCACTCTGGGCCTTAAGCTGCTCAAGACGCACTGGTTCTGCCCGGGATAAGAGAAGATTTGCTTTCCTGATCATCTCCTTGGCCTTCCCAATTTATCTTCAGCGTCAAGAAGAGCACTGGTGGAGGCATCGATGGCATTCCCAACCCCTACTTTCCTTGTCTCCAAGGATTTCAAGTCAGAAGAAATGGCCTTAGCAACCTCCTGAGCAGCAAGACGGGCTTCATGCATTTGAGTAACAAGATGCGCAAGCTGCTCATTAACCGAAGACTCCAGGTCTGAGCGGCTAAGACGGCACCATTCCTCTACGTCCCTCTCAAATTGATTTACCAGGAGTTCCAAGGCAGTGGCCTGGTGATACCCTTTAAGGTCCCGAATACTTTCAATACTGCGGGAGAGGACCACCTTTAAGGTTGAGAATGACATAGTCGAACCTTTCAAGACCAGATCGATGGATCGCCCCAAGCCTTTATAAAAGCTATCGACTATGTAACCTATAAAATCATTTTCAATCTCGGCCACTTCTGGTAGACGGACAACCTCAGGAAAATCCACTAGCCTGGTTGACACTACTGTGGAAGGAACGGCGGGAACACTGGCTGCAGCAGCATGACAGGTCGTCAATGATCTCGGCGGAGTCCTCATTGAAACCAGTACACTAGCCACCGCTGAGATAGGACTAGTGATCACCTCCTGAACAGCGGGCTCAACCACCAGGGTTGGGGAAGTAGGGCTTGTAATCACCCTCAGCTTTGCACGTGCCACAACTGACGGCGCCTCACTCGTTGATATAGTTGGGAGTGAGGACACCTCCGGGACTACCACCCCTTCAACCTCTGTTCCTTTGGCTAGCTCAGGCCGATAAAGGGGCAGGTCACCATACAGCGCGTCCAATACAGCAGCATCTGCCGCAGTCGAAGTGCTCATGTCACCTCTTGACCCCTCGGGAAGATCCTCTGGTTCCCTTGAACTTGACGCACCTTGAGGTGGAACACCTGCAACAAAATTGTGTTTAGGCAAGACACAATAAATAGTAGAAGCCAAAAGGTAGGAACAATACCAAAGGATGATGTCGCCTCAAACATCTTGGCAGCCGCATCAGTCTCCACGGGCTCCATTGGAAAGTCCTTTGCGGAGTCAACACGAATGGCCGGCCCGCTTTCGCTTGCCGAGTCTCCCGTAGACCATCCAATAGAGCTTGACGCTACAGGACTTCCTTTGGAAGTCCCAGCGCCCGAAGGACCAATGTCAGCCGCATCACCTCCGGACTCCTCCGGAACGGTAAAAGAACCAGCCTCAGTTCCATAAGTAAATAGGGGATCATAATGTTCCCCTTGCTCTCCAGCTGCCTCAGCTCCTACAATCAAGAAGAATTGATAATAAGTCATTTGGAACACACAAAAGACCTATTATACGGATGGAGTTGATCTTACCCAGATCCGGAGCAAATTCACCGGTAGTCGGTTCAGCAACCGACGGGTCCGTTACTAGCGGGATAGCAGGAGGGAACGCTGCTGAGGGTTCGCCCTCTATGACAACCGTAGGAGCCTGGCGACGGGGCTTCTTCGCCAATGACTTCCTACGGGATCTATCCTCCCGCTTTCTTTTGAAGTGGACATCAGAATCCTCTTCCTCCACTTCTTCTACACGATGAGGGGAACGATCCCCATCACACCAGAGCCAGTCGCAGAAGTCTCAGCCCCCGCTCCCGCTTCGAAGCGAGGACTTCCTGCATTTGAGGCCTCGCTGTCATTAACAACGACGAATTCCTCTATGCCCGGGACGCGGACCCTTTTGCCTCCCCTCTTCTCAGAAGCCTTCCGTTTCAACCGCTGAGAAATTAACTTCACACCAGAACTGTTGGCCTTGAAATCGAGGGGTGTGGAGTTGGAAGTTGTGTACAGGGTCATTTGAAGATTGGGACTCTTTAACGGCGTACGCAGCCGCGTCCCAGTACCGCCTGCAGTAAAGAATCGCCAGGCACGGGCCCCGTCAATAAGACTCCCCATGAAGGCCAAATCAAGATTGGGGTTGCCCACATACAGCTGGTCGTACCCAAACTGCCGAGCAAACCGGCTGGGGACATAAGGTTCCAAATAGCAGGTATCCCCGCTTCTGTACAATAAGTGTGAGGGCCGGATGCTGACCAGCCACTCAAAAACTCCCGGCTCAGGGAAGACCGCCCTTCCCCCGCATCTCGGAACTCCTTGTCGTATCCTGCACCCCGAATACGGGGAAAACAGCGGAAGAGACTGTAAACGTCATATCGACGCACCAATTTACGGGCCGAAGCCACGTATTTCTTCAGCCACGAACGTCCTTCGAATCGGCGGAGGAGCGCCATTCGAACACTTTGCGGAGGGTCCTCTCCAGCTCCAATCAGCGAAGGACAATGTAAGGCGAACCACGCCATCAGATAGGTGTAGGGCAGACCTATCCTAGGATTGGGTCCGTCACAAGGCAAAATAGCTCCCTTTCCACGCTTCGTTGCTGGCGGCCTGCAAAAAGCCTCCGTTAATGCATAGAGGCCTCTTTGAATGCAGCACGCCATGGCCGGGAGAAGACCCAAACGGCGACCATGGACCAAACGAACGGTGGGCAGCAAAACATTCGGATGAACGATGTCACCCGAAGAAGATGGTACTACGCATTTCTTCAGCCAGACGGTTAAGAAACCGGCCAGCAGTGCCTCCCGAGACATAGGCTGACGAGCCTGATAATGAAAGTTCCGAAGGACATCACCCTTCTCATAGGGACCATCGTCTTCAGTTATGACAAGATCCCTTTGAAGGTGCATCTGCATCCGTTCAAAGATATCCCCATCAGCAACTCCGCAATGTGCTGCTTCAGGAGCATTCCTTATATCCGGGAACAAGTAATTCCCCAGCTCTTCAAGCTACAGGAAGTGCCCTTACTGCCACCATGGATGCCGGAACAAATGTGCAGGTCGCACATTAACTCCCGATAAGTCTCGAATAAGGCAGACTCCTGCTTCTCCAGAAGAGCCAACTCCGCCTTGCACGGAAAGTATTCTTCATAAGGGAGAGACCCGAAAGGCAAAGCAGAGATTTCTCACATCTCATGCAAGGCCATGCCCAACTCGCCGACAGGGGTAAAGAAAGTCCCTGAAGCTGGGCAATATAATTCAAAGATGGCGTAAAAGCATGCCACATTCATCTCAATGCCGTGGCAGGTCGCCCTGACGGCCTCATAGAGGTTTAGCCTCTCCAAATCCTCCTCGAAATGAGCAAGGATGTAGGTAGTCAAATCCACCCACCACGTCTTCAGAGGGTGAATCCAGCCTGGAGTCCTGAAGTCAATAGCTGGGTAGTTCCCATTGACCTTGCAGAATTGGTTGCCAAAGGTCAGCGCCACTGTAGGATTTTCTCCCACTGGGATCTCTCGTGACACATTCCCAGGATGTAGACCCATTATGCAATGAGGAGGCCCCGCTCTTGCATAACCAGGAGATTGAAGCATCAATTTTCCTATGTGGACAGAGTCCGTACTCTTGCTCACGTCCTACGACATCTTCTGAGCCTGCGTCACGCACTGGAAGGAAGACAAAGAAAAATGTCGCTTGTTGGACGGAAGGTAGAACTTCTCACCATCCAACTGGAAAATCCACTGCCCTTCCCCTGCCAGTAGTTGGTGATCAGGGTCTGGTGCGGCATCCCCGAACATGAAGTCGGGCTTCCTATAAGTTCGACGGTCGATATCTTCAAAGGGAGCCGTAGTCAAAATACTCCTCGTGGTGTATTGATCACCACCATGAATAAGCGTATCTCAGATGACAGAACTCCGCTCACTAAACAGAGAGGTCTTCCTTGAAATTGTAGGCTGATATGGCCATCCGACCCCTGGTCATCCCGATAGGCTGTTTGAAGGACCAGGAGTATAGTGCACTGCAGAACAAAACGAACTATGATTAGTTCACCAGCCAAGCGAACATGAAGACATAAATTTCACCAAGGCATAGTCTCGGCCAATGAGCAAAGCCAGCAAGGTGATAGCTTCAACAAAGCTTAGTCTCGCGGACAAGTCTGCATTTTACAGAAAATGCCCAAGTACTAACTTCGCTTAAGCAGAAAGTGGTATAGCCCTAAGGGCTGACGTCATCAAAAGGGCATTATGGTCAAAAAACCATTCTTGACGGCCATGACCGAAGGAACAGACCCGTATCCTGTTCCTCAACAGGACGAAGACAGCCCAAGCAATAGCTTCGTATGGAAGCTTAGACAAGAACTGTTCAGTTCTTAGTTCCCCGTCAAGAAAATAAGGGAATTCAGGGAAACGGATTCCCTAATAAAAAACAGATCATGTTCGATCATTCTGATAGCCAAATATCAGCTTTAAAAGAGAGACCGCAGTCTCTGATCAGAAGGGAAAGTCCCTTACCGGCGACTGGTCGCTCGATAACCGGAGGAGGAGAAGGACCCTCCGTTGCAGAAGTTGCCACTTCTTTCCCCGCTTGTCTCTTAGGCGCCATGGAAGAGCTGCGAAAGTTCTCAAAGCTTTTTGAATAAAGAGGAAAGGAAAGAGGAAAAAGAAGAATCAAAAGTTCTCTAAAGAGATCTGCTCTTTCTCAGCCCGATCGAGCTTTTATAGGCCAATCAGCGCCTGAAACGATGCCTCGAAAAGGGCACAGGCCGCCGTTTCAATTTGAAACGTTGCTTAAAGCGCCTTCCCGAGAAGCGCTGACTCAGCCACTAAGGCTTAACCTCGCCAATGAGTCAAACTGCGGACTTCGCACAAGTTCATCAAGAACTTCGCCAAAAAGATTGCCTTAGCCTACTAAAGGCACAGTTCGCCGATATGCCAGCATCGTACGAAGCCCATTCAAAAAGGACCTGTCCTTAACTCTGCACAAAGTTTAGCCCCGCTATGGCCAAATTCTCAATGAAGGCAGGCAAAAATCAGATGAGCAAAAAATGAACTTTCATTGATTTAAGAGGAAAAGTACATTGATACTACATCAAAGTTGTATTTCATACAACAGATTCGGTTGCTCAGCAAGATTATTTGCGCAAAAGGCATACAAGTGGTTTTATCTGCTTCCAAACCAGACCAACTGGACACGAAAGGCCTTCCTCCTGCACAAGGCCGTAACCAGTTGTGCCACGAGGACAGGGCCATAATTTTCTACATAATGGCAGATTTTGCCACCAGGAAGCTAGGTCACCTTTAATGAAAATTGGCAATGAACTTATCGCCGCCAACACGATAGATCACCTATAATGGGAATTGGCAGTGATGTCAGTGATCTCACAGGTGTGACGTCCGCTTTCCCGAAGCGGATCATCTCCAACGAAGTGGCCACCAGCCTCACCTCAGAACGAATCATCTCGGATAAGAGGCTGCCAACAGCCTCTGGGACACACATCAGCTGCCCCAAGTTGTTCCTCCTGCTTAAAAGTAAAGCTTCAACCGGGGAAGCATAAGGCAACTTTTCGGTCTCTTTCATCAAGACACAAGATCAGCGAACATAGCTCACTGCAATGCAAAATTGGAGCAGATTAGCAGTTAAACACAGAAGACACTGCAAAAGCGCTAAAGCCGAATTCTTTGGGGCAAAGCAATCCGATTTTAGTTAAAGCAGAGGATAAGCCTCGCTCGCACAGCAGTGTTGGGCTAGCTCAGCAAACGCCAAGTCCTAGCCTCGCCTATATGGCTAAGCCAGACTGATCCTATGGGACACAGTCTTAGCCTCACCTATATGGCAAGACTGGCTCAACCTTGAAGATACCAGGTCCCAAGTTCTGCCTATGTAGCGGACTTAACATACAATGATCTTTCTGTGATCAAGTCAGAATGATAGCTTCGTTAGGGAAGCTATGTCAAAATCCTTCTCTGCGGACCAGTCAATTGCAAGATGAAGAGTAAGGGAAACTAATCCCTGAAGCAGCTGTTAAAGCTGAATTAAGGGAAATGAATTCCCTAAAATCGGTGAAGTCGTTGAATGATCAAGACTTATCGGTCCTTGGCCGGGTAATAACCAGAGTGGGCATTCCCACTAATTCAGAGATCTGAGTATCTCTCTCAACCAAGAGAAGAGGAGAAGAACAGATCACTTCTCTTCAGAGGACCTCAAGTGTCCTATTTATAGGCCCCATGGCCTGAGCGCTGCCGCCTCAAGCGTGGAAGCACGAGCGCATTTAAGGCATTTACTGCGCCTTAAGAAAAGGGACGGTTTCCCTTGGAACCGTGCAAAGGGAGAAACGTCTCCCTCATAAAGGCACTTATTGCGCCTTGAAGAAAGGAAATATCCTCCCTCGGAAACGTGCAAATCGGAGAATATCTCCCTCGATCAGCACGAAGAAAGGAGTAATCCTCCTCGTAACTGGCCCACGGCAGTTGGCCTCGGGAAAGTGACAAACGCTCCAGGGCGAACGTATCTCCAGAAGCCCAGTTGCGGAGCTACCCGCACGCGAAGCTACTCAGAGTTACGAACCTCTGTGCAATTCTTCGGCGAATCTACATCCCAAAGCAGGATTTAAAGCGAAGCTGAACTCAACCATTATGGCGACGTTCATTCTCCACCGATCAAATAGTTCAAAGTATTTCGAAGTCTGAGCCATTGCAGACTTTCGAAAACTTTGAAGGGGGTCTTGTTGACACTTAAAAAGACAAGATTCTTATTGGTCCGAACAATGTCTAAACTTGTTGACATTTATAAAAGACAAGTGACAGACGAGCTGAAGACATTTTTCACCCATCTTCGAGGGACAAGGAAGCAACTTGGACTCCACTGATCCAGCAAGCAGACAGTGAACCCGGATTGTTTCTAAACAGACCTCAGCAGGTCTAAGGTGCTAACACTTAGCATCGCATGAGCCCAAAGGGATAGCCTCGCTTGAGAGGCTAATATCACTCGACTTCGCCTTGAAGCCATTCGAAGCTCGCCAAGAAGCTAACTCGCAACTTCGCCACAGAGGACTTCCAGCTCCGCCAAAGGGTTTCTTTCGGATTTCGCCAGAAGCTGCCTCTAGCTCCGCTACGAGCTCAATGCAGGCAGCTCCGCCATTGGTCTGCTATGGTCAACCTTTGACCAATCAAATCTCCAGATGAGATCGGATCCAATCAGATCAAATCTAATTAAGATCAAATCAGAGATCAAATTTGGCAGTTGATTGCCACAATCTCTTGACTCTCCTAAAACAAGTAAGAAGATCAGGGGAAATCCTCCAACGATATGGAAAGGATCAAGAAGGTCAACCGACCTGCCAATTCTAGCTTCGCAGAAGCTGATCCTAGCCTCGCAGCAGGGCTACTTTTCAGATTTAAATAGATTTGATTCAATCTGTTTCTATATTTTCAAGGAACAATTATACCCTTACTCTCCCTATAAATAGCCCACCAGGGGCACAAGGAAGAGAGACCACGAAATGGCTTAGACCAGGCACATACGCAAGAGAGAGGACTCCACAAGCAGAGACTTCTTCAAAAAGCACCGTGCGCTCTCGAATTCATAGATCTTTTAGAGAATTGCTTTCTCTATCCAGGGTGTTGATACCCTAACATCATCCTTCTTCTCAAGGAATCTCCAGAACCAGGCGAGAAGGAATTCCTAATTGAAGGCGATTTTGAGAAGCAGCAAGAGGGTTCTACCAACCTTCTATTCTCTGATTCCCCGAACCAGGCGAGAAGGGAATCTCATCACTCGCATCGTCAAAGGGACAAAGTGGTCGCGCGCTGACCAGAGACTCCTATCGGCACACTTCTCCAGAATCTCTAAGGAGATCTACTTGTAATCTTTTTAAGAATACTTATAATTTAGCTCCTCAAACTCTTTTTTGTAAGTTTTCCCCTTTGCAAATATAATGAAAAACAGTAGTGATTTTCAAACATGTTATATTTTCAAACTCTTATTTTTGAAAACTCCTACCTTCAAAGGGCGGTTGGATGGACGACCATGTCTTATATATCCAAATTGAAAATCTTTTAAACATGTGCATTAATAGGGTGGTAGTATGAGGTATACACTTGATCTTCAAGGATTTTTATGTTTGTATGCTCATATTTGTGTTTTATATATGTATGCTTCAAACTTCAATTAGTATTAATTTCAATTGGTATAATCATTTTCATACATACATACATACATACATATATATATATATATATATATATATATATATATATATATATGATTTGATTGTGCTTACAATATTTTTACATCTTATAGCACAAATTAAGTTTATGCTAAGCTTGATTTAGTCCATAATGACAATTATTTTTCAATTGGTATCTTATACAAGCTTATGCATTATTTTTATTGGTATTTCATAAAGGGGAGAAAAAAATTTGTGTTTTATCTTTCAATCGGTTTTAATTTCAATTGGTATCTTACTCCCACTCTTATGATGAAAATACTTTATTTTGATATATGCTAATATTTTCAATATTAGTATCAATAATGTTAAATTAGTATTATTCTCAATTTGGTATCCTTATTGCAAATTAAGTTGTGCTTAACCAAAATTAGTTTTTACTTTCAATTGGTATCAAAAATTTACTAGATATTTTCAATTGGTACAATTTAATTTCAATTGGTATCAATCTTATAATGTTTCATTCAATTGATATAAAAATCTTCTATTGGTATCTTAAAATTTTTGCTTATTTATAAGTTGTACCAACATTTATTTTTGTCAACTACATTTTTCAATTGGCATCTACAACTTAAGTTCATTGGTATCAAAATTTGTTTTGTTGACTTCAAGAAAATTTAAATTTGTTTTATAAGTGATTTCAAGATGTTTTGACATGTATTGCTTATATGCAAGGGGAGCTTAACATCTCTTCTATATATATAGATTCATGTTGAGTGTATCTCACATTGAGGAGCTTGACCTCTCTTCTTTATGTGATACACGTATGTAGGGGGAGCTTTACATCTCTACTTATACATTATATATTATGTTTTATGTGGTTAGGATCTAGACATCTATTTTCATGTAATGCATGTATGCAAGGGGAGTGAACTTTACGTCTCTCCTCTTCATGAATGTATATCGCATATATATCCTTTTGTTTGTTTTATTTTTTGCCACTTTGTTGATGAATTGACAAACAGGAGGAGAAGTATTTAGAGAGTTTATATATGCATGTTTATTTATGCATGTCTATTTTCTCCCTTATGCAAAAAGGGGGAAAAGAATTTGAAGAATTTGGTTTATTTCCATATTTATGCATATATGTGTTATTTGGTTTATGTATTTCATTGAATATATTTATGTTTATTGCTATGCGTGAGCTAAGGGGGAGCTTTTATGAAGCTTATCTTTAATCCATGTATATATAACTCCATGAGTTTTGTCATCATCAAAAAGGGAGAGATTGTTGGCCCAAAGGCCCATCACTCTAGTTTTGATGATGATTAACTCATGTAGTTATAGTTTACTAATAATCTTATATTATATAGTTTCAATTATTGATCAAGATATTAGTAGGTATTTAACTTCAACAAAGGAGTTTTAGGAGCTAACACGTGTTGATTCAAGAGCTCGCGCGTCAAGATCACATCTAGCACTCGGTTGGAGTCAAGCTCGTTAGATCGTGTTTGGATCGAGTCGACTTGGTGAAGGAGTTCTATAAGAAGACCTCATTTTGTTTACTTTAAGATTTTGTTTAGATCTTGCGTAAAGGTAGATAGTATTGATATGCTCAAGTTTCACATACACACATAAGTTTAATGTTTATTGGTTTTCGGTTTAACAAATTTAAATTTCATGTCAAAAATATAGATATATCATTTTCATGTGTATCCATATACAAACATGCTTCAAATATGTTTCAATATCATATTTTGTATTTATGCAAGTTTTGGAGAAAAATAGTTTTCCATTTCAAAGTTTGGTTTTTGAAAAATACGATTTTTGTTTAAAGGCCAAATTTTAATATCACAAAAATAGTTCAAATAGTTTGTAATAATGTGTTGATTTTTGGTCACACATGTGTGTTATTCAAAGATCTTACAAGACTTATTTTTGTGAAATTTATGTGATTTTATGGGATTTAATTGGTATTAAATTAACCAAAATTTTAAACCTGTATTATCCCAGCCAGATCTGCTGGCG
>JAVJIF010021860.1:0-86989 GCA_038442645.1 Agave tequilana | reverse complement strand
CAGGAGAAGCTATCATAAAGCTTCAGGCAAAGCTATCATAGAGCTTCGGGAGACTCTTTAAATAGAGTCATGCTATGCTTCGAGGTGAAGCTAGTAAGATTAACTTCAGGCGAAGCTAGGAGTCAGTTCACCGTAGAGCTGTGTAAGCTCCATGCGAAACTAGAAACTTAGCCTTTTAGTGAGGCTATAAAGCTTCAAAAGAAGCTAGCCTCTTTGAGTTCATGCTAGGCTAAGTATTGAACAGACTTGGCCTCTATGCCTGCTTAGCCTCTTCAAAGGCAATACATGGCCTATTGTCTGCTTCACTGAATCGATAGGGTCCAAATCACTGCTTTGTCCCTCGGGGATGGGCAGAAACTGGTCGTCAACTTGTTTGCGACTCGTCTTTTATAAATGTCAACAAGTATACATAATGTTGGCCCAAGGTTACAATCACCGGTGTTTAGTGTGTTTTGATGATTACAAAACATATTAGTTATTTGTACTAATAGAGTTAGTTGTTTAAGTGTGTTTCAGGGATCTAACTCATGTAGAAGGTTTATCCCCTATAAGCAATATTTTGGACTCAAGTCAACTCAAATTGGGCTAAAGAATCAAGTGTTGAAGACCTTATGGTGAAAAGCCCTCTTGAAGCACTTGTAGTACTTAGAACCAATGTAAGAATTAGATTGTTAAAGTTTGAGTTTTGGAAATTGGCTCTAGGATACACACACACGTTTTTGTATTCAAGTTTCATGGTCAAAACTTTTGTTTTATGCCTTAGTAAATAAATATCCATGGACTCCAAGTTTTATAAAGACTTATATCATGTTTAGATCATGTATGTATACTCTTTCCAGCTTATTACTTATCTTTCTATACTTCAAAAGATTTCTACAAAATTTTCTAAGTCAAAAATCCTGCTGATTTTCCTATTTCAGGCTGACCGGCCGACCGTCACGGTCGACCGGTGCCAGTGCCAGGACGTGCACGATTGTGCACGTCTGTCGTCGACCGACTGTAAGCAGTTGCTCTGGGTTTTCTGGGTCGACCGCCCCGGTCGACCGCCCGAGGAAAACTATGTTTTCTCTTAGAGGTCGGTCGACGGACCGGTCGACCCGAGCCAACGGCTCTTTGCCAGCTGAGCTGGCGGCCGACCGGCCCGGTCGACCGCCAAGCCCTGCAACAGCCCACGGCTCTTTCCTCTTTTGTGCAATTCTGAAATCTGTTTTTTGGACTGTTTTTTGGCAGACTTTTTCAGGGTTTTCTAGATCTTTTTCAGAGCAAATAAAGTCTAAATAAATTGTTTTTAAACCTATTTTTCTCCCTATAAATAGTGGAGAAGAGTCTCTTGCAAGACACCAAGAAAAATCCTCAAGTTTTCATAGTTTTCAAAAGAGAAGAAAAGTGTTTTAAGCCTTCATTTCCAACTCTTTCTTGAGCTTGTTTTCAGTTGTGTTCTCTAGCAAAAATCATCTCTAAAACTGAGTTTTCTCACTACACTCCTTAGAGCCAAAATTCCCTTACTCATTCTATAAGGAAGTTGTAAAAGAGTGAGAGTTTGTAAAAGAGTTTAGTGATCTTGTTGTGATCACTCTTGTTACTTGTTCCTCTTCTTGTTCTTGTGGAGACACCTCTTCGGTAGAGGTTATTGTACTTGGTGGAGCTCGGTGCTCGGGTCTTCGGTAGACCGTTGTAATCGTCCTCGGTGGATAGTGGAAACCCTTCACGGAGGTGAAGGCGGGGAGTAGAGCGGTGGCTCGAACCTCGAAACAAATACTTGTGTTTGCGATTGTTTCTTGCTCTTGCTCTCTATTTTGCTTTACTTTCAATTGCTCTCTATTGCTTATTGTTTCAAGTATTTTTGCTTCCTCTACTTGTGATATATTGTGTGCTCTTCATCATTGCCTATCATTCATTCATTGATATTTTGTCGATCAATTCTCATACAACAAGGTTGCATTGCGCACCTCTAACCCATTCAAGGGGAATTGGGAGGAAGGAGTTCAGAACCTCTCACGGGGTATTCGGCTCTTAGTCTTGTTTTGAGAGATCGTTGCATCATTCATCCCTCTTAATTTAAAAAAGATTGTTAGATTAGCAATTACACCTATTCACCCCCCTCTAGGTGTTTTTCACATTATTCAGACTGGTTGAAGTGTTGTCTGGGAGTTTGTCTTTTCAGAGTGTCAACAAAACCCCTTCAAAGTTTTCATAAATTCGTGATGGATTGGTACAAATTTGAAACACTTTAAACTCATCATCGAAATTATTCAAAAGTTAGAAACAAGATAAAATCAGTCTTACGTAAAAGAATTCACTAGGGATAAAAGAGAGTAGATCTAGGAATCCATTTGTTCAGAGCTAATGTGGGCATAACAGGTCAGGGATCGCTAGAAAGAGGGTTCGCTGTTCAGAGGTGATAACCTAGACATAACAGCGAGAAGAGTCCCTACTGGGCTGAAAAGTTAGATCTGGGTATTCGTTAGTTCAGAGGTGACGAACTGGACATAACTGATTAGGAATCGCCAGACATGAAGCCTTATCGTTCAGAGGTGACGAACTTGACATAACGACAAGGAAGGGTGAGATTGGATATAACCGATTAAAAATTTATATGTGACAAACTGGACATAACCGATTAAAAATTTATAAACTCAGAGTGTTTACTGTTCAGAGGTGATGAACTGGACATAATAGTAAACAAAGAGGTGACTCAGTCTTAGGAACTCGTCTATTCAGAGGTGATGAGCTAGACATGATAGACTAAGACACATTAAACTCTGAATCCGCTACCAGAGGTAGTCATATTAACTTAGCAGCTAGCCCATTGGGAATCGCAAGGGTGAATTGGATCTGGGCACCTGTGGTTCAGAGGTGACGAATTAGACATAACCAACCAAGAGACACCAGGCTCGTAATTCGCTGTTCAGAGGTAGTCCTATTAACTTAACAGCGAGAACTCTCGCCCTGACGAGAGAAAGGAGAACAAGGTTATGGACTTGTCTATTCAAAGATGGTTAACTAGACATGACAGTTTGAGTACCATAAAAGGGAAGAGATCTAAGAACCCGTCAGTTCAGAGGTGATAAACTGGACACAATCGATTAGGAGTTATCGGACTTAGAGCCTTGCAGCTCAGAGGTGATGAGCTGGACATGACGACAAGAAAGAGTAGTCACTACCAGATTGAAAGATAAGACTTGGCTATCTGTCAGTTCAAATGTAATATATACAAAACTGATTGAGAAGCAACCAAGCTCAGAGTTTTGTCGTTCAGAGGTGATAAATTAGGCATGACGACAAAAGAAGTTATTCCACTAGGGAATGTAATTTGATTATAAACTCCGTGGAGAAATTAGCGCTTTCTTGGAGAATTTTTTTGAAAGAAATTGTCAGAGGTATAATGTTAACGTGACAACCGAAGAGTCCACTGGGGACTGAAAAAGGTTATAATAGACTCTAAGGGGAATATATTAGAAACTCACTGGGGAGTTAGAAAATGAATCCTATGAGAGATTATAGAGAGTTTAACATTTTCTAAGATATCAGAGGTAATCGTTAATGTGACATAAAGAACTTTATGAGGATTCGATAGGGAGATACCCTAAAAAGTTGTCAGAGGTAAACTTTAACGTAAAAACCAAATTCCTTCCTGGCGATTAGAAGGAGATTTTGTCTGAAGCGATTATGACAAATTCGCGGCCAGGGATTTTGAAATGACTTGTCAGAGGTGTGATATTAACTTGACAAGGATTTGTTTTAACATAACAGAAATTTGAATGGACCTGTCATTCTATTGAAGAGAATGGTCAGTGAAGTTTGATCTGCTGGGATATTGGCAAGATTCGCCAGGGATATTCAAAAGGTTTTACTATTAGAGGTGTGAGCTTTGAACATAATAGTTTTGATCTGTGATTCATCTCATTGGGAAAATGAATGCAGCATTTTGTGATCCTACCATTTTATAGACGGGAATTGGTAGGGGACTTTGGTGGGAAAGGCAGGATCAGGTCCCTTAGGATTTTAGCAAATTCTCAGCTATTAACGGGGTTGGTATGCCTTTACTAGTTACCATTTGAGTTGGGCTAGCCATGCTTTTTTCTTTACCATGTTGAGTGGTTGAGAACTTTATATAGGACTTAAAAGCCAATATTTTCCTCTAGTCTTATTCACCAAGGCTTCAGATCGTGTCACATGAAGTGAACATTTCTGTATTCTACTAGTGACCTTTAAAATCTCGCTGGGGATTAAAGAGTTAAGTCTAAACTTCGTGGGAATTTGTCAGGTAGATCGATATTTCTCGTAGAGCGTTACCTTTTGTTCATCAAGATTCTGGTTCTCAGCTGATCTCGTGTCCAAATATGGAGTATAAACTTCACAAGGAATATATTGAGTAAGTTGAGATTCCTCTTGGAGTTTCACTTTTATTCATCATAATCAAGGCTCTAGTCACAGCTGGTCATCGAATTTGGACACGAATGTGAAAACACTAGAAAGGCTCTGTAATGATGCATCAAGAATTTTCTTCAATGAATTCAGTTCATTCAAGATTGTCGTGAAGCCAAACTGATTTGTCAAAGAAGAATGGTTGAAATTGATTTCACTTGGGGGAAGGGACTCCTTGAGGAGATGAAATAGTCGGACGAGTCCAACTTGATGGTCAGAGGTGTAATGTTAACATGATCATGTATAGTACTTCTTTAGTCAGAGGTATAGTGTTAACATGATCATAGATAGCACTTGCCATTGATTGGCATCAGGAGCGTGTCACTATTTGGATTCTCTAGGTGATAAGCTTCACTCGAGTAGACTGTCTCTACTACAAAAGGTTGTCCCCATTTGATTAGTAGAATGACATATTCTAACTCGCTACGCATTTTCTGACGTCTTTGGATGTTGTGTCTCGTCGGGGGTCTGGTTGTACCGTTGCAAGTATTATTTGCTAGACCGAGTGCATGTCGGCTATCAAATAGTGGCTAAGACAGTTGTCTCCTCTTTAGAGTTACTGAGAGGAGTTGCTGGTGCGGTGTCATCTGCTGCAAGAGACATTGATAGACTTGCCTTTAGCTTTGGACTGACTAGAGTCCCGTTGCTTTAGCCGTTGATGGGATAAGACTCATGGATTTTGGAAATAGAATTGACTACCTTCATACTCCCTCTTTCAAGATAGGGATTAGACAATGGCCTTTTTATGTTTGACTTCATAGCCAAAATACCTGCTTCAATCATCGCTTGTATTTTTTCTTAAGGACATTGCACTTGCAAGTAGGACGATGAACCTGAAAGTACACCTATAGAGGAGGGTGAATAAGTGTAGTACTAATCTAATGGTCAACAATACGGAATAAAAAACTTTTACACTACCACAGTAGATATCCAAAGAGTGAAGCTAAATTCTCAGTGAAGGGCTCTAGAACTTCTCCACATGATTTCACTTTTATAAGAGTTGAGGTGCTTCAATAGCTCTCTTAGATCAATACAAGTGTGAACACAAAAAACAATACCAAGCATATATAGATTAATAATAATAGCAATGCAAAATATAAAGAGAGTAGAGTTTAGATATATAGCCAAACGCAAACACAAGAATATATTTTGAGGTTCAAGCACCAAGCCCTATGTTCCCGCCTTCACTGCGTGAAGGTTTCTTCTATCTTCACTAAGGAACTCCACAAAGGATACAAACCCAATCTTCTACACAAGAGGAGGCATAAAGCCAAGGCACAAAGCCTATGCATAAAGCAATCGCCTCTACACAAGAGGGAAGGCACAATGCAATGAAAAAGATTTTATAACACTTGGTGATCACAAAGATCACAAATAACACCTCTCACAATACAATACCTAGATGATAGATTCTGCAATGAATAGCTCAAGCTTGTGAGACAACAAAAATTTTGGAAAAGAAACACAAAAGAAAACACTTGAGAAACTTCTTGAATGCAATAGAAAATTTGAACTTAAATCTAGAAATTCCCAAAACTTGTTTACTTTGATTTTCCAAAACTTTTGAAACCTAATAGAGATATCGATTTTGAGCACAAAAACTCTTTAAAAACTTTACTTAAAAACTCTTTAAAATATAGGAAATATTGTTGGCCCAGAGGCCTTCCACTCTAGGTTTGATGATGATTAACTCATGTAGGTATGTTTACTAATAATCTTGTGATGTTTAGTTTTAGATCCTTAACCAAGATATTATTAGGTAATTAGCTTCAACAAAGGAGTTTTGGAGCTTCTCACATGGTGATTCAAGAGCCCGAACATCAAAATCATATATAGCACTCGTTGGAGTCAAGCTCGGTGGATCATGGTTTCGATCGAGTCGGCTTGAAGATGGAGTTCGTCAAGAAGACATCAGTACATAGTTTAGTTTTTGTTTTAGATCCATTTGTAAAGAATAGATAGTGTGATATGCTCAAGTTCACAACACACACATGTTTTATGTTTTGGATATTGGTTTTCGGTTTTTGGTTTAACGGATATTAGTTTTCATGAATAGATATTATATCAAAACAAGTTTACATGGTTTTATGTACATTAGATTCATTCTATATACATGTATGCTTCATATCTTAGACAAACTTATTTTGATATGCCTATTCATGTGTTTTAGGTTTAGTGTTTTAACAAAACTTATTTTGGATTTACAGTCAAAAACATGGATATATATATGTTTCATGTATATTGGACTTATGTCCATATGCAACATGCTTCAAAGTGTTTAAGTATCATGTTTTTGTATTTGAATGAGTTTTGGACAAAGCGTATTTTCAATTCAAAAATCCAAGTTTGGAAAATACGGTTTTGGTTTTCGGCAAAATTTGTAAGTCACAAAAATGGTTCAAAAAGATTGATATTTGTGATGAAATTTTCCACACAAGTTTGTATTTCAATGTATTATGATAAAACTATTTTTGTGAATTTTTAATGAGTTTATGGGATTTTTTAGAATATTTTAAACCTAGTTTTTTTGTCCCTAATAGCCTTCTGCCAGGTTCTGGCGGTCGACCGGGACGGTCGACCGGACCTAGAGTCGGTCGACCGGATCGGTCGACCGACATGCACAAAACGTGCACGCTGGCCAGCCACTTGGGCTGGTCGACCGATTGCAAGTACCCCACTCTCGGGTGGGGGCGGTCGACTGGACCGGTCGACCATAAGGCTTGGGCGGTCGACCAGGCGATCGACCGGCCAGAGAGCATTTGCTCTCTGGATTGGGACGGTCGACCGGGCGGTCGACCGCTAGCCTCCAACGGTCAAAAATTTGACCGTTGGCGGTCGACCGGGCCGGTCGACCGCCAGCCGCCAAGGCTGACAGATCAGCCCAACAACTAGTTTCTTTGGAGGGCTTTAAATACCCCATTTGTTTCTGATTTTTACTAAGATTTTAGAGCCAAAAATTTCAGATCACTTCTATTATTTTAAGCAAAAAGTTTTGGGTACAAATTGCTATTCCTTATTTGTTTTTTTTAAGTGTTTGTTATTTCAAAGAAAATAGGCTTTTGGGAATTGGTTTTTGATCTATAATTCCATATCTTTTTGGTGTTTTTTCCAAGTGATTTTCTTTGATCAAAACACTTTGTTTTTCACTCTTGAGCCATATCATTCTATCCTTTCTATAGGATCTTTTATTTGTGGGAAATGTGGTTGTGGAAACCACCAAGTATTGTACCCTCCTTTATTTGTTGTAGCCCTCTTTGGTAGAGGTTGATTTGGAGTGGTGGTTAGCTCCCTCTTTGGTAGAGGTTGAGGTTGTGGTTTGCTCCCTCTAGTGAGAGGTGGAGTTTGGATTTGTATCCCTCTTTGTGAAGAGGTGGATTGTGGTTGTTTGGCTAAGGGCCTACCCCTCTTATGTGAGGTGGTATTTGTATTGCCTCGGTGGAGGTGTATTGGTTGAGAGAGGAGTTCGGTACTCCCGATTATTGTATTGCCCCAAAATTCTCGGTGGAGGTTCCTTGTGTGGGAGTCCTAGGTGGACAAGTTAGTGGATTCGAAATCCTTCTCAGTGAAGGCGGGGACGTAGAGCTCGGTGCTCGAACCTCGAAACACATCTTGTTGTTTGCGTTTGATCCATTGACTCTAAACTCCCTCTCTCTTTATTTGTGCCTTGCATCTTTCATATTGTCATATAATTATTATATGCTTGGTTTGTTTGTGTGTGCCTCACTTGTGCTTAACCACGAGAGCTTCATATAGCGCCTCAACTCTTATTCAGAGGAATCAAGAGGAGTTAGTCCAGAGCCCTTCTCCGGGAATTCGGCTACACTCGTTGGTTGCATTAAGTGTAGTTGCAATTAGTTTTTAAATTTCGCATTTAGTTCATTAGATTAGCCGTACACCTATTCACCTCCCCTCTAGGTGTACCTTCAATGGTATCAGAGCTTACGCTCCTGATATTTGGTTTAACCACCTAGGAGTGTGATCTTGGCTTGCTAATCTATCATTTGCATTTGCACATATATTGTTTACACACACTCATGGATTGCTTGTCACCTCCCATGTTTGATGTTTCCAACATTGACATGTGAAAATTTAGGATGTCCATGTATTTGAAAACCCTAGGCTTGCATGTTTACCTTGCTATTACCAAGAAATCCTACTCTAATGATAGCAAGCATATAGAGGCCAATGCACAAGCCCTTGGGGCACTTAGAAGTACGCTTACTAAGGAATATCTTATGCTTGTTTCTAACTGTGATTCCGCTTTTGCAGTGTGGAACACGTTGACCACCTCCAACCTTCAATTGCCAATCCAAACGGAGTATGAATCTAGTGGAGAATCCGAGCAACAATGCTATATGGTCCAAGGGAATGACTCCCTTGAGGTATACTCGGAAACTCAATTAGATAGTGATAATGCTAGTTCTTCATGTGATGAGTATATTGATGCCAATGCCTAGAATAAAGAACTTTCTATTGTGTGTGAAAAACTATTAGAAAAATATAATCTTTTGAAAAAGAAGAGTTTTGAACTTAATAATGAAAATAAGGATTTATGTTCAAGACTTGATTTGGTTTTGCAAGAGAAGGAAGAGATTTCTAGTGAACGTGACTCACTTAAATCTCAACTAGACCTTGCCCTAAAGGAAAATGAACTTTTGGAAAACAAAAATGATTGTGAAATGATTTTGAAGAAAAATGAAAACTTGTCTTCAAAAGTTGATTTTGTTTTAAAAGAAAATAATTCGTTGAAAATAAAAATTGCTTCAATTTCAAAGGATTTAGAAGTTTGTTTAAAGAAAAATGAATCTTTGAAAATTGATATAGATTCACATGTTTACCATGCTAGTGTAGCTTTACCATCTAGCTCACCTATTGCATGCACCTCTTCTTTCAAAATTGAAAATGATATTTGTATGCTTAAGAAGATTGTGGATTGTTTGGACTCTACTATGAGCCAATGTGCTTTGAACCATACACGCTTGGAATCTTTGGTTCGAAAGAAACAAGTTAAATCTTTGCATGCACACCATCCACGGCATACACATGCTCCTCACGGTCACTCCCATCACATGTATGCTCATGTGTACACTTGTACACATTGTGGACGTAAGGGCCACCTTGCTAAATTCTGTTATGATCGTATAAATGATTCTAATTTAGCAAATAAATTTGTCTGGGTTAGGAAAGGAACTAACCCCCATGGACCCAAAAGAGTGTGGGTACCAAAGACCACCCCTATTATTTTTGATGTAGGTGTGGGCTCTCGCATGACGTGAGAGCAACGGTACCTTGAAGTGGATGCGTTTCGAGCTTAAGGAGAACTATTTAGATGCATCACTTTCAAGGGGAGTTTGGTGGGAGGACCACCTTAGTTTGGAGAACTAGAGAGGTGCCTCATCGGTTTGGTATCGATCTCTAACTCCCGTTTATATTTACATGCTTTTCACATTATTGAGTTTTAGCATGTTTTGATTAGTATGTTAAATGCCATGATTATTAGATCTTTGACATGCATGTATAGCACTTGCGATCACCCATGTTTATATGGACCCATATTTAATGTGTTCTCACCATTGTTTAGCTATTATGTATATCATAGATCTAATGCATGTGCATTTGTCATAATAATCATATGTATGTTTATGAGTTTTTGTTTTGATTTTTTTTTATGCTTCTTGATTTGATTACATGTTTGGATGTTTGTTTTCATTAAGACTTGGATATATACTTGTACAACTAATGAGTCACAAATAGATTATTACATGTTTGTGCTTGAACGCTCATTTGTACTTATTAGATGTACTAGTATAGCCTAGTTTTGATGATTCATGCATTTTAAACTTGTATTCCCCATCTTGGACATGTCTTATGATCATGTGTTTTCACTTCATGTATATGTCTATTTTACCAAACCTTAAGATATATGTATACCCCTTGAGTCATTTGCTTTTCATGCAAATCTTTATTATGGACTCAATTGTGTTAGGGATATGTATGTATACTTCTTGTTTTGTCAAAACATACGTATGCCTTGAAGTATAAATTGTTTTTAATGAAAATTTAGTTTTGATGATTTTCATGTTTTCATGTTTAAAGGAATTTCATTTGAACTTGATTGCATATTTTCATGATAATGTGTTTCACATATATCTTGTACACTCACTCACTTATTGTTTTCTCTTGATTTTTGTTTTCATGAGTATGATATGGGCTATATAGATTTTGAGTGTTTAGTGCCATGTGATTTACATGTGTTTCATGAAATATATTTTTGTTTTATTCCTTACTTGAAAGATTTCGTACTAGTTTACAAATTTTTCTTATAACTAGTTCGTATTCTTCATTTGGTAGAGTTTTCAAACATACTATATTTCAAACCTATTTTTTGAAAATCCCTACCCGTCCAAGGGTGGTTGGTTGGGAGACCATGCCTTGTATGTTAATATTGAAAATCATTTTAAACTTGTGCATGAAATGGGTGGAAAGGTATTATGAGATATACACTTGATATTATTGTTGTTTCAAATTGGTATCATTGGATTTTTTCAATTGGTATCAATATTGACATTTTTTTGTATACTCATTGATTGTAACTCAATATTGCATATTTTACCTCACAATTCCCATACATTTAGTCAATAAATACATGATTTTTACTAATCTTCTCTATATATTTGCAGGTACACACTCTAATGAAGAGAAAGCCCAATAATCACTAATTAAGTGATTAATTTCAAAGCTAAGATAAAGCCCAAATCTAATCCAAGATCCAGAGAGATCCGCGCAACAACCCAAGGTTCTAGAAGGCCACGTGGCTAACAACCTCGTAACAACTTCACACCAGAAATCTGTTAGCCAACGGCTTCAGTTGTGCCGCGCCTTGCCGCGCCCTGGCGGCAAATCTGGGGCCGTTGAGCCCCAGATTTTGCGCCAACAGACTGGGTTCTGGATCCTTCTCCTGGGGGCTATAAATACCTGCACCTGGCCTGCGAGCAAAAACTGAACAGCAAGAGGAGGAGATTAGAGATTAGTTGCATGTATTAGGTTTTCTTTATGTTGTAGTCCTCCTTCCTCTTCTTCCCTAGATTTCATTGCAAGAGAGAGATTGTAAGAGAGAGAGAGCTTGTATCATCAAGGAGTGACAACTTGAAGCAATACAAGGATTGATCCATTCTCTTCAATTCTACTCGAGCTTGATTCTAGTTTACTTGCTTTCTTTACTTGCTTTCTTTACTTGCTTTCTTTTATTTCATGTTTTGCTTTGTTTTTGTTATGGCTTGTAGCTAACTCTTTCTCCATGTACTAGCTAACCACTAGCCTTGCCATCTTCACCAACTCATGGGTGATCGCTTTACTTCATCTTGCAAGTTGGATGGTCTTCTCTTCTCCGACGAGTTAAACCACCCGTCATCATAGTGAGAAAGTAATTAGATCAACACGCAAGACGAAACCTACGCCGATGGAGTGACAACATGAGGCACGCCTTCACTATCACGGAGTTTGGTAAGCTTTGGTAAGGTATTAAGGAAAGCTAGTCGTGGTTTGCTTCTTTCCAAGCAATTCTATTCTTGATCTCTTTTTAATTCTCACCATGAACAATTCTTCCACTTCTTGCATTTCTTGTTCCGTGTTTTTTCATTCTTTTAAGCATAGAAGACACTTCGTTTACTCTTCTCAGCATGATTCGTAACGCTTCCATCGCTAGCTCTCCCTGAGGTTCGACACGGTATAGCTCTACGCTATAACGGAGACAAGAAAAGGTTGTATTGAACTTTATACATACATAGCACCAAGGTAAATTCTAAACAACATTTACATACACCTTTCCCGTCTCAATCAAATTTTTGGCGCCGTTGCCGGGGAGAGCAACGAATTTTCTTTAAAGTGAGAAACTAAACGAACTTTCTTCTCTGTTGCAGGGTACAGGTTGAAGATACAGAAAATCTTGCATAGCAGTGACATATAAGTGGCTCTGGGCCTCTGCTCTCGAAAGCAGAGACCAGAAGTCCTCTGACTTGCCGCGTTTTGCCGCGCAAACGCGACAAGAAAGAGTTAACTACTCACAAATTTTCTGCAGGGGCTCTGATTCTGCAAAATACAGCTGCTGATATACCTGAAATCTTGTATTCTTCACCATGTACCTGCTAAATTAAAAAACAGTAAAAAGTTGGTTGAAATTGTTAAAAATTGTTTAGACACTTGCATCTCTAGGCACGTGTCTTTTCAATTCTTTACTTTTGCTGTTGAAGAGTGCTGGAGGCAAGGTACGTTTCGCATTGCATATAGACTAGGAATCATCTCTTGCTTGATTTTCATGCTTTGAGTGAATCTTAGTGATATTTCTTGTACACTTGCACCAATTCAATTTTAAGGGCATTACCGATAAATAAGATAAGGTGGGGAGTTCATTACCCTTTCCTTAGCCCAAAAACCACATCCCAGCACTCACAATCCCAAGCTTGTAAATAAAATTTGAATAGACGTTGGCCCTAGGGACATCTCGGACTCATTAGGAGATTTTCCTAAGGGGGAAAAGTGTTGGAAATTGACTTTTGCAAAATCGGTGTCTAGGAAGGGATTGAGGGCCGAAAGCCCGAAGGTTGCTGGTTACTTAATTAAGGAACGTCTCTGACGGAAAACCTCCCACCAACCTTACCCTTCCCTGGCTGATTCGCTTATAGTCAAAGTCTACACTAAACCTCCTGTGGACGATCTAAAGTTAGGAGTCGTCTAGGTCCAGGATCCTTATATAGCTGGGATTGATTTTTCTTTTATTGTTTGTTATTTTTCTTTTTCGCTGGTGTGATCGGTGCGCGTTGTTTGTGGCTTTATATTTGAGAGTGGTTCTGTGATAATCATTCTGCTAGACTTTCTACACTTACACAACCACTTGACACCATGACCAACAACGTCTCACTTCAAGATCGATTTTATCCGATTCGCACCTCCCTTCCTTCATGCATTCTTCTCCCCGAGCCTAATGGAAACAACTTTGAGCTGAAACCGCAATACATTAGTACACTTCCCCGATTCCATGGTCTTGAGTCTGAGGATGCGTACCTCTTTATTCGTGAGTTTGAAGAGGTATGCCAAATGATGCGGATTTCCAACTGTCTGAGGATGCTGTTAGGTTACGGTTCATACCGTTTGCACTTAAGGATTTAGCTAAGAAATGGTTTTATAATCTTCCTGTCAGTTCCATATCTTCTTGGGATGATTTTGTTAAGGTTTTTCTTAGGAAATTCTATCCTATCCACAAAACAGCCCTCATGAGAAAGAATATAATGCAATTCAAGCAGGAACAAAATGAACCTTTCTGGAAATATCTTGAGCGTTTCAAAGACCTCTTAGCCCTATGTCCCCATCACGGCATAGAGAAATGGCGTCTCTGCCAGATTATCTATGACGGTTTAGATTACCAAACGAAAACCCTCTTGGAATCCATGTGCCAAGGGGAATTTTTGAAGAAAGATGAGCATCAGGGGTGGGATCTCTTTGAAACCCTAGCTGAGAAAACCATTCAGTGGGAGTCTTGTCCTGACAAATCCACTTCCACCACTTCCAGAACTGGTACACACTCCATAGAATCCTCTATAGCTGCAGAAACCAAGATCAAACAATTAATGAAGAGGATAAAGCTGCTTGAGTCAAAGGAAAATTCTGTGGTCAACCAGGTCAACCCATTGCCTTTGATTAAACCGGGTTGCACCAACTGTCATGACCTGAGCCATGTCTTTGAGGAATGTCCATTATATCAGCCCCAATCATGTCAGGAGAACATGAATGCAGCTTTTACCAGACCCAATAATCATCCATACTCCAACACTTACAATTCAGGATGGCAGAACCATCCAAATTCTTTATGGAGTCAGTCTGGTCCTGAGCATCATACGCCACCACTTCCACATCCTTACAATGCTCAGTTTCACCCATCCAGTTTTGATCAGAATTCACTGTATGTTCATCCATCTCAAAGTCCACCACAGTCATATCAGTCTTATCAGAATCCACCACCATTCTACCAATCACAATTCCAATCTCCATATCCTCAACATCCACCCCAAAATAACTCTGACATATCTGAGTTGAAACAAATGCTAGAAACCTTTACAAAGAACCAGCAACAGGAGTTGAATAAAATGAAGGTCCAAATTGGGCAATTGGCTGAGAATCAAAAAAGTTTGTTCCCAAACCAGCCATTGCTAAATCCCAAAGTTGAAAATTCAGGACCCAGTCAATGTCATGCCATTCATACCCTGAGATCTGGTAAACAAGTTGACAATAAGGTTTCTAGTCCACAATCTCATCCAGTACCAAAGCCTACATTTCCTGTCCCAATGCAACCAACTTTTGACAAACCATCCTCTAGTTCAGAGCCATCCACATCTCAAGCCAAGGGGAAAGAAAAGGTATATGAGCAACCTTATAAGCCTAGAGTACCATATCCAAATAGGCTTCTAAACAACAAGTCAAATGCTCACATGGAGAAGATAAAAGAAACATTCAATAAGGTCCAAATCAATGTCCCTCTTCTTGATGCCATACAACAAGTGCCATCATATGCCAAATTCTTGAAGGAAATGTGCACCAAGAAGAGGAAGATCCAAGTTCCTAAAAAAGTCTTCCTAGCATCATCCATCAATGAGCTGCTCACTGGTCCAATTCCTGTTAAATACAAAGACCCAGGGAGCCCCACCATTTCATGCATCATAGGACAGACTATAATCAATAGGGCACTTCTTGATTGGGGGCCAGCATTAATCTCCTACCTTTCTCTGTGTACCAACAATTGGGGTTAGGTGATCTCCTCCCGACCCAAATGACCATCCAATTGGCTGATCGCTCTGTTACTAAACCCAAGGGGGTAATTCATGATGTCCTTGTCAAAGTTGGAGAATTCTTTATCCTGTTGACTTTGTTGTCCTGGAAACAAAACCTGTGTCAAATTCTAATCAAAGGGCTCAAACTCCAGTCATTTTGGGACGACCATTCCTGGCTACTGCAAATGCCATCATTAATTGCCGGAATGGATCAATGAGGTTGACTTTTGGTAATATGACACATGAACACAATGTCTTCCACACACAGCCTCACAAAGCAAAAAATCAAACATTTGAGGTTAGCTTCATTAGTAACAATTGTGAGGAAGAAGGTGAAGATCCAAAAGATGAGTCACAATCTTGTGATTCTCTTATCCGAGTACCCTTTCAAAAGGGGAAAGTTAATTTGGACATCTTTACTTTCAATGAGCCAACTGTGATTGTATCCAAACCTCCAATTGATATATCCTTTGAAGAACTGTTTGCTGATGAGATCATGTGTCTAGATGAGTCCACTCGGGGTCAGTTAACTAATTGCATACTTCCGGATGTTGACTTGTGTTTTGAAGAATTATATGGAGAGGAGTTAAAATTTCTAGATATTGGAAGTGATGAGATTCTGAGTGAGAGTGGTGATAAGGACTTTGTTTGTGAACGATGTGGTGGAATGAGTGTGAATGATAATAACAATCAATTGAATCTGGAAAAACCTAAGGCTAGAATAATTCAGACCGTTTCCCAATGGAGCTCAAGAAAGAGAACACATTGGAACGATGGGAAACGGGCCAGAGGAAAGCGACCAAAAGCCTAGGTGAGTGTTACACTTGTATATATTCCTTGTAAATATTTTTGCACTTTTTTGTGAATAAATGGTTCCTTCCCTTTCCATTTTTGTTTCATGCATACATATATCATGATGCATTGAGGACAATGCATGAAATAAGTGTGGGGGAGGGTTTACTAACATAGAGTTTTTTAGATCTTCTTTCTTTACACTTCTTTTAGAAAATAAAAAAAATATAATAAAAATAAAAATAAAAAAATAAAAACTTTTTGAAATAAGAGACAAAGTTTTGTTCTATTTTTAAGAAAATTAAGATGTATCTTAGAAATTAAGAAAGCCTTAATTATACATCTTAAACATAGTTGAAGTAATAGATCTTGTTTAAAATTATAGGCTAAGTAAGAAAAATTGGTGAGATATTTTTATCTTGAATTTTTTGCCTTAGATAATATGCACTTTACACTTACACATTTCTTGGGATGGAAACAAAGACCAAAATGCCATAAACATAAAAGAAAAAAAAAACAGAAAAAAAAAATAATATATATATAATAAAACATCACCTATTAAGCTGGGAAATTATGCCTCAAGAAGCATGATTACTCACGCCTAACGGTGATCTCACTTATTAAGCTGGATAATTGTGCCTCAAGAAGCATGATTATTCACGCCTAACGGTGATTAAGAATAATCCCCTTTAGTTTTGTGGCCTTTTTCACTCGAGACCTTAAACCCGAGGGATGTTTTCTCATTTGGTGCCCTAAGACCGTCTGGTTTGGGAGTCATCGGTTAAAGGCTCGTTACAAGGGTGAACTAGAAAGCCTAAACTAAGGGAAGAAAAAATAAAAAATAAAAAAAATAAATATATATAAATAAATGGCTTGATGGTTAGAGTTGAAATCCCAGAAATTTTCACAGAGCACGGTGTGCATATTATCTAGGTTTTATGAAGGATAAAATATTCAATCCAATTTTGAATTCTTACCTTAATTGAAGACAAGATCTTGCATGGAGACTAAGTTTAAGAAAGAATGATTATAGGTGGACTTATGACCTAGGATCACTTATATTTTTGCGAAAATAGTTCGTAAACATGTCTCTTGTTCAAAATGTATTTTCAAAACACTAACATTTGTCTTCTTTCTTTATGGATTTTGTGGGTGTAATCCGCTGAAAACCCTCAGGAGACAACACTCCTCCTCTAGGGTAACCTAGAGGTTTAACGGCTTGTTGCACATGCTCAGTGCAATCGCGTCACCTGCGAAAGTGGTGTAATAAAATTGGTAGTTAGGATTTTCTTTTCTTTTTCTTTGTTTTGCTCGGGACGAGCAAAAGAATAAGTGTGGGGGTATGATTGTAACTCAATATTGCATATTTTACCTCACAATTCCCATACATTTAGTCAATAAATACATGATTTTTACTAATCTTCTCTATATATTTGCAGGTACACACTCTAATGAAGAGAAAGCCCAATAATCACTAATTAAGTGATTAATTTCAAAGCTAAGATAAAGCCCAAATCTAATCCAAGATCCAGAGAGATCCGCGCAACAACCCAAGGTTCTAGAAGGCCACGTGGCTAACAACCTCGTAACAACTTCACACCAGAAATCTGTTAGCCAACGGCTTCAGTTGTGCCGCGCCTTGCCGCCGCCCTGGCGGCAAATCTGGGGCCGTTGAGCCCCAGATTTTGCGCCAACAGACTGGGTTCTGGATCCTTCTCCTGGGGGCTATAAATACCTGCACCTGGCCTGCGAGCAAAAACTGAACAGCAAGAGGAGGAGATTAGAGATTAGTTGCATGTATTAGGTTTTCTTTATGTTGTAGTCCTCCTTCCTCTTCTTCCCTAGATTTCATTGCAAGAGAGAGATTGTAAGAGAGAGAGAGCTTGTATCATCAAGGAGTGACAACTTGAAGCAATACAAGGATTGATCCATTCTCTTCAATTCTACTCGAGCTTGATTCTAGTTTACTTGCTTTCTTTACTTGCTTTCTTTACTTGCTTTCTTTTTATTTCATGTTTTGCTTTGTTTTTGTTATGACTTGTAGCTAACTCTTTCTCCATGTACTAGCTAACCACTAGCCTTGCCATCTTCACCAACTCATGGGTGATCGCTTTACTTCATCTTGCAAGTTGGATGGTCTTCTCTTCTCCGACGAGTTAAACCACCCGTCATCATAGTGAGAAAGTAATTAGATCAACACGCAAGACGAAACCTACGCCGATGGAGTGACAACATGAGGCACGCCTTCACTATCACGGAGTTTGGTAAGCTTTGGTAAGGTATTAAGGAAAGCTAGTCGTGGTTTGCTTCTTTCCAAGCAATTCTATTCTTGATCTCTTTTTAATTCTCACCATGAACAATTCTTCCACTTCTTGCATTTCTTGTTCCGTGTTTTATTCATTCTTTTAAGCATAGAAGACACTTCGTTTACTCTTCTCAGCATGATTCGTAACGCTTCCATCGCTAGCTCTCCCTGAGGTTCGACACGGTATAGCTCTACGCTATAACGGAGACAAGAAAAGGTTGTATTGAACTTTATACATACATAGCACCAAGGTAATTCTAAACAACATTTACATACACCTTTCCCGTCTCAATCACTCATTTATTTTTATGTATGTATGCTTTCACTTCAAAGAGTATCAATTTCGAATGGTATTAAAATTTTTCATACATATATATTTGTCTTATTTGTGCTTATTATATCCCTATATCTTGGAGCACAAATTTTGATTATGATAAGCTTGATTTTTAATAACTATCATGTTTCAATTGATTAGTTTTCAATTGGTATCCTAATACAAGCTTATGTATCGTTTTTTTTGGTATTTCATAAAGGGGGAGAAAATTCGTATTTCATCTTTCAATTGGTATTTTATTTACCATTGGTTTTGTATTCCACTCCCATACTTTATGATGAAAAATAATTGAAAAATTAATATTGATTTTTAATTTGGTATCATATGCTTATAAAGAAAATACCTTCAATGGGTATCAAGATGTTATTTGTTTACTTATCGATTGGTATCAAGATTTTGTTTTTACTATCAATTGGTATATGTTTTCATTTTGGTATAAAAATGTTGATTGAGACTTATTTTCTATGCCTTATTTACTTTCAAATGATATTGACATTTCTTAAATGTTTTTATGTTTACTTTCAATTGGTATTAATATGCACTTCATTGACATATTTTTAATTGGTTTCATATTGGTTTTGATTGCACCCCTTATTGGTATCATTTTTGTTTTAGACAAAAAGGAGGAGAACATTTTGTTTTGTTTTCTTTGACCCCTTTGTTGATGATTGATAAAAAAGGGGAGAAGTATTTGAGTTTATATGCATGTTTTATATGCATCTAAAAACATAGTTTGTTTTTTTATTAGTTTGTTTTTTATTGATATCAAGAGCCTTACTTATTTTTGGTATCAAGAGTGTTATTTAAAGAACATGTTTATGAAAAAGAAAAAATAATTTATTTTGGTATCAAAAGCATGTTTTATTATTTGGTAATAAAGTTTTACCTTTCAATTAGTATCACGAACATGTTTATATATTTCATTGTTTTATGCATGTCTATGCATTTTCATGTTTAATATTCATTGCATATATTTATTGTTTATTGCTATGCATGAGTTAAGGGAGAACTTCTTTGAAGCTTAACTTTAATCCATGCATATATAACTCCATGAGTTTTGTCATCATCAAAAAGGGGGAGATTGTTGGCCCAGAGGCCTTCCACTCTAGTTTTGATGATGATTAACTCATGTAGTTATGTTTACTAATAATCTTGTGATGTTTAGTTTCAGATCCTTAACCAAGATATTAGTAGGTGATTAGCTTCAACAAAGGAGTTTTGGAGCTTCTCACATGGTGATTCAAGAGCTCGAGCATCAAGATCATATATAGCACTCGTTGGAGTCAAGCTCGGTGGATCACGGTTTGGATTGAGTCAGCTTGAAGACGGAGTTCGTCAAGAAGACTTCGGTACATAGTTTAGTTTTTGTTTTAGATCCATTTGTAAAGAATAGATAGTGTGATATGCTCAAGTTCACACACACACGTTTTATGTTTTGGATATTGGTTTTTGGTTTTTGGTTTAACTGATATTGGTTTTCATGAATAGATATTATATCAAAACAAGTTTACATGGTTTTATGTATATTAGATTCATTCATATACATGTATGCTTCATATCTTAGACAAACTTATTTTGATATGCCTATTCTTGTGTTTTAGGTTTAGTGTTTTAATAAAACTTATTTTTGGATTTATAGTCAAAAACATGGATATATATATTTTTCATGTATATTGGACTTATGTCCATATGCAACATGTTTCAAAGTATTTAAGTATCATGTTTTTGTATTTGAATCAGTTTTGGACAAAGCATATTTTCAATTCAAAAATCCAAGTTTGGAAAAACGGTTTTTGATTTTCGGCAAAATTTGTAAGTCACAAAAATGGTTCAAAAAGATTGATATTTGTGTTGAAATTTTCCACACAAGTTTGTATTTCAATATATTATGATAAAACTTATTTTGTAGATTTTTAAGGAGTTTATGGGATTTTTTAGAATATTTTAAACCTAGTTTTTCTGTCCCTAACAGCCTTCTGCCAGGCTCTGGCGGTCGACCGGGACGGTCGACCGGACCCAGAGTCGGTCAACCGGACCGGTCGACCGACGTGCACAAAACGTGCACGCTGGCCAGCCACTTGGGCCGCTCGACCGAGCGGTCGACCGACTGCAAGTACCCCACTCTCGGGTGGGGGCGGTCGACCGGACCGATCGACCGTAAGGCTTGGGCGGTCGATCGGGCGGTCGACCGGCCAGAGAGCATTCGCTCTCTGGATTGGGACGGTCGAACCGGGCGGTCGACCGCTAGCCTCCAACGGTCAAAATTTGACCGTTGGCAGTCGACCGGGCCGGTCGACCGCCAGCCGCCAAGGCTGACAAATCAGCCCAACGGCTAGTTTCTTTGGAGGGCTTTAAATACCCATTTGTTTGGGATTTTACTAAGATTTTTAGAGTCAAAAATTTCAGATCTCTTCTATTATTTTAAGCAAAAAGTTTTGGGTTCAAATTGCTATTCCTTATTTGTTTTTTTAAGTGTTTTTATTTCAAAGAAAATAGGCTTTTGGGAATTGGTTTTTGATCTATAATTTCATATCTTTTTGGTGTTTTTCCCAAGAGATTTTCTTTGATCAAAACACTTTGTTTTCCACTCTTAAGCCATATCATTCTATCTTTTCTATAGGATCTTTTATTTGTGGAAAAGACTTTGTTTGTGATTGTGGAAACCACTAAGTGTTGTACCCTCCTTTATTTGTTGTATCCCTCTTTGGTAGTGGTTGATTTGGAGTGGTGGTTAGCTTCCTCTTTAGTAGAGGTTGAGGTTGTAGTTTGCTCCCTCTAGTGAGAGGTAGAGTTTGGATTTGTATCCCTCTTTGTGAAGAGGTGGATTGTAGTTGTTTGGCTAAGGGCCTATCCCTCTTGTGTGAGGTGGTGTTTGTGTTGCCTCGGTGGAGGTTGTATTGGTTGAGAGAGCAGTTCGGTACTCCCGGTTATTGTATTGCCCCAAAATCCTCGGTAGAGTTTCCCTGTGTGGGAGTCCTAAGTGGACAAGTTAGTGGATTTGAAATCCTTCTCGGTGAAGGCGGGGACGTAGAGCTCAGTGCTCGAACCTCGAAACACATCTTGTTGTTCGCGTTTGATCTATTGACTCTAAACTCCCTCTCTCTTTTTTGTGCCTTGCATCTTTCATATTGTCATATCATTATTATATGCTTGGTTTGTTTGTGTGTGTGCCTCACTTGTGCTTAGCCACAAGAGCTTCGTATAGCGCCTCAACTCTTATTCAGAGGAATCAAGAGGAGTTAGTCCAAAGCCCTTCACCGGGAATTCGGCTACACTCGTTGGTTGCATTAAGTGTAGTTACAATTAGTTTTTAAATTCATCATTTAGTTCATTAGATTAGCCGTACACCTATTCACCCCCCTAGGTGTACCTTCAAATATTGCTCTTCAAAACTTATCAAAATCTAGCCAAAACCCATTTATATAGGCCAAACAAAAACTAGCCATTAGGCTCAAAACACAGGTAAGAGAGACCTATCGGTTGACAGGGTGGTCGACCGCCAATGGTCATATTCTTGACCGTTGGGGATTGTTGGTCGACCGGCTGGTCGACCGATGAAACCTAGAGTTCTACAGTGACAGTCAGTCGACCGGTGGGTCGGCCGTTCTCCTAGCTCTCATGAGCTAGGCATGTTGGTGCATGTCGATTGACCGTTCGGTCGACCGGCAGAGCAAATATGCTTTGTGGTCGATCGACCGGCTCAGCCTAAAAATCACATAATATGAAACATTTAAACATCTTTTTAAACCTAAAGAAATTCTAATAAATTTCAATAAATTCACAAAAATAAGTTCATAAATATGCAATAGAGCACAAATATGTGTGATAAAAATTCACAACATATTGGAAACATGTGAACTATTTTTTATTGCATAGAAATTCATCCTTAAAGTAAAAATAGTATTTTTTAAAAATTAACTTTTAAATGAAGTTTGATTTTTCGAAACAAATACAAAACAAGTTATTAAAACTCAATTTAAGCTCAATGTGTATAGATAGAATCCAATACACATATAAAATAATATACACTTGTTTTTGATAAATTAAAATGCATTTCTTGAAATAGAAATATATTTTCTAAATACTAAACTTTTAAATGAAAACTAGATTTTTCAAAACACCATAAATTCAAAAACAAATCGTTCAAATATATTTGAAGCTCAATGGTATATGATATAATCCAATACATATTATAAATGATATATATTGTTTTTGATAATAAGCATCAAATAAGTTTTGATAAAAAAAAACTTAAACACATGACCTAAATTCACCAAAATAAGTTACTTGAGCATTTACAAAGTAACAATGTATATGGATGAAATTCAATACATGTATAAACCAATGTAAACTTATTTTGATAAAATCTATCCATGAAACCAAAAAACATGAAAAACATATACTTGATAAACTGAAACTTAACACATATAGAAATAAGTTTCTATAAACAATTGAAGCTCTAATATGTGTGGATGAGATTTAACACATATTCCAAACTATAAAACTTATTCTATTGAGATGAAAACTGTATAAATATAAACTTGTGAAACCAAAACGGTTAAATCGAAAACCAAAACTATGATATTGAAAGACAATATTTAAATTTTGTGTATGTGCAAGCTTGAGCAATCCAAAACTAATTTATACCTTACATAAGATCTAAACTAACAAACGCTAGACACAAGTTTTCTTGTAAATCTTCTTCTCCAAGTAGACTTGATCCAAAATACGACCCATGAGCTAGACTCTATCCAGAGTACATGATGCGATCTTGAAGCTTGAGCTCTTGAATCATCATGTGATAGCTTCAAAACTTGACTTTCAATCTTTTTGTTGAAGCTAAACATCAACTATAATCTTGGTCAATATTTGAAACTTGATAAACACAAGATCATTAGTATCATAACTACATGAGTTAGTTATCATCAAAACTAGAGTGACAGGCCTTCGGACTAACAATCTCCCTCTTTTTGATGATGAAAAAACTAATAGAGTTATATATGCATGAATAAAGATGAGCTTTACAAAAGCTCTCCCTTAACTCATGCATAGCATAAAACATATAAATATTCAATTAAAGTTTTAGATACCAATCACATCGATCATATGAATATTCAAGATAACTTTAGATATTAATACCAAATATCAAAAGTGTATGCAATATAAGTTATAGATACCAAATATTAAAAAAATAAAAGTATATGCAATGTAAGCTTTAGATGCCAAATAAACCATCCATCAAACAAGCATCAAACAAATATATGCATGAAAAACATAAATAGAAAATAGCATGCATATATAAACTCTAAAATCCTCTCCCTTTTTTTGTCAGTTCATTAACAGAGGGTACACAAAACAAAGTACATGTATATGCAATATAAATCTATGAAGAGGAGTGACATCAAGTTAACCCCCCTGCATACATGCGTTACATGGAGAAGAGATGACTAAAATCCTAACCCATATAAGCATAGTATACAATGTATAGACAGAGATGTTAAGCTTCCCTTACACACGTGTATGATATAGAGAAGAGAGGTCAAACTCTTCCTTCTACAATACGCTCATCATATGTTTATATAGAGAGGAGACGTTAAGTTAACTCCCTTGCATATAGGCAATAAATATCAAAACAAACTTGAAAACAAAAAGAAATTTTGATTTTCTAAGATACCATTTGTAAAAACAAAATAAGAATGCCAATTGAAAGGATAATACTTGTAAGATACCAATTATAAAACAAATACGGATACCAATTGGAAAACTAGAAATACCAATTGAAAATTGAAAGTTTTGAAACCAACATAGCTGCCAATTGCAAAATAATTTTGATACCAATTGAAGGTTTAAACATGATATCATTGAATAGAAAGTGAAAGCCTATGATACCAATTTTGAATTCTAAATAATTTTGAAAATTAGATATCAATTGTGATAATGATACCAATTGAAAATATAAGCTATTAAAATATTTTTCTCAAAAAGTAGGGAATAAGATACCAATTAAAATCTAAATCAAGATTTTTCTCCCTTTTTTGAAATAATCACAAAACTAATGCATAAGTTTTGAAAAGTGATGATATCAACTGAAAGTGATACTAATTTATACATTAAAGCATATTCAAGCCATCCAAAAAGAAGACTGTGCTAAAACATGCATGAAACATGTACGGAACATGCATAATCAATTAAATCATACATATGTATGTATGTCTATTGATATACCAATCATAATAAAGAACATACATATATAGATAAAAAAGAATGAGTATACAAAATCATTTATCATGAGAATCATATATAAAACTCATTGAAATACCTCCCTAACATGCACATGTCAAAAAGAATAGTCATTAAGAGCATACAAGGTATGGTCACCGATCCAACCGCCTTCTAAGGGTGAAAGTTTTCAAAAATAATATTTTAAAAATAATTGAGTAGGTATGATAATGTCACTGGTTAAAGAATAAAAGAGCTAACTTAAAATAATTTTGAAAACTAGTTCAAGATTCTTCAACAATAAACCAAATCATATATAACTCATGAAAATATGCTATCAAAAGTCTATAAAGCATATATGAGCTCAATGAATATGAAATCATGAGAAAACAAAAATGTGATTGCACAAAATTCATGAGAATAGCATTTTCATGAAGATAAAACAATGAAGCTCAATTTCATCAAAACTCATATGAACTTCTTTTTCATAAACATGAAAATACAAATCATGAAAGATTTTATTTTTATTAAAAACTATTCAAGAAACACATTGTGGATGTAAAAACAAAATTCAAAGTATATGTAAGTTTTGGAAAACCTAAAGCATATATATGTGTGTGTGTGTGTGTGTGTGTGTGTGTGTGTGTGTAGACATGTGTGTGTGTGTATATCCAAACATGAATTGAGTCTACAATAGTGTATGACATATAAAGTAAGTGACACAAGAATTTTACATGTATATCTCAAGTTTTAAGAAAATTCACACATACATGAAGCAAAGTCAATGAAACAATCTACAAGAAAATCATGCATGTAACAAAAAAAGCATTATAAATTGAATATATGTGCAAATATAAAAATCATCAAAACTAGCATGTACACATATAGTAAAGCCACAAATGAGTACACAAAGTGTATGAATCATGTTAAGATCAATGGTATATCTCAAAAACTATACAAGTGCATCTGCAAGTTTTAAAAAAAATTGCATCTAAACATATAAACAAAATATGCAAAAAATGAGATGCTAAAAAATTATCAATATATAGAAACAATATAAATAGAGAATAGAGATAGTTACCAACACGAGTAGGGCTAGTATCTATTTCTCTAAAGTTAGGTGGTCCTCCCACCTAAACATCTTGATAGTGATGCATCTATTGATACAGTTCATTAAGTTCTGATTGCATCCACCATCAAGGCACCAAGCCTCTCACATCTTGTGAGAGCCCACACCTATATTAAATGCAAATGGTTTGGATTTTGATACCCAAACTTTCTTGGATCTTTGAGGGTTAAAACCATTGCGAACCCAAATATTTTTACATGCAAAATTTAAGAAATTTAAACTATCATAATAAAATTTTGCAAGATGGCCTTTGCGGCCACAATGAGAACAATGATACACTCTAGCATGAGTGTGAGCATGTTGTGCATGAGGTGTAAGAGCAAAAACTTGAGGTGTGTATGCATGCATGTGTGGAGTTTGTTTTTTTTGAAACATGGACTCCAATCTAAAATGGTCAAAAACACATTGGTTCAAAGTGGAGCCTAAACAATCAGTATTCTTCTTTAAAGTACAAATATCATTCTCTATAATGGAAGAAGAAATTGAACTAGTATGAGTAACTTTTTTCTTTTTCAATAAAAATATTTTTGAAAGAATATTTTCTATAGAAAAGAAATCAATTTCTTTGAAAATCAAAACAATCTTATTTTTTAAAGAATCATTATTGATTAAAATAAAATCAAATCTTGAGGGTAAAACATCATTTTTCTTCAAAATAACATCCGAATCATTTTTCATTCAAAACAAAATCAAGATGAGCTTTCAAAGATTCTCTTTCATTTGAAATCTCTACTTTCTCTTTCAAAACAAAATTAATCTTTGAAAATAATATTTCATTTTTTCTTCAAATCCAAACTCTTATTCTTCAATAGTTTGTAATTTGAAAGTAAATTCTCACAAAACATGAAAAGCTCTTTATTCAAGATGTTTGCATCTATACTATCATTATCATCGTTAGATGTACTAGCATAATCATCAAGATGAGAATCCTAAATTACCTGAAGGAAGTCATTTTCTTGGACCATGTAGCAAGTTTGGTCGGACTCATTTTTACTAGGCTCTCTCTCAACATCATTTGAAGCTTTTTCCTATGTGTTTCACACTATAAAAGCGGAATCACAATGAGAAATCATAGAAGGATAAGTATTGCTAAGTGTTTACTTTAGTGCAATCATGGCTTGTGCATTAGCCTCTAAGTATTTGTCATTTTCAATATATGATTTCTTAGTGGTGGCAAGATAAACATGTAATTCTAAGGCTTTAAGATATGAACTCATTTTAAATTTTCACATGTCAATATTGAAAATATTAAATATAAGTAGAGCAAGAGAATCCATGAGTGTGTGAAGCAAATATAATTGTGTAAAGCAAATTTGTAATTAGCAAATATAGGATCACTCATAGGTTGTTAAACCGAATAATAGGAGCACTAGCTCTGATACCAATTGAAAGTACACCTAGAGGAGGGTGAATAGGTATAGTGCTAATCTAATGGTCAATAATGCGGAAAAAAACTTTTACACTACCAAAACAGACATCGAAAGAGTGAAGCCGAATTCTCGGTAAAGGGCTCTAGAACTTCTCTTCATGATTCCTCTTTTATAAGAGTTGAGGTGCTGTAATAGTACTCTTGGATCAATACAAGTGTGAACACAAGAACTATACCAAGTATGTATAGATGAATAATAATTACAATGTAAGATATAAAGATAGTGGAATTTAGATAGATAGCCAAACGCAAATACAAAGATATATTTCAAGGTTCGAACACCAAGCCCTACATCCCCGCCTTCACCGCGTGAAGGATTTCTACTCTCTCCACTAAGAAACTCTATAAATGATACAAACTCAATCCTCTACATAAGAGGAGGCACAAAGTCAAGACATAAAGCCTATACACAAAGCAATCACCTGTACACAAAAGGGATGGCACAAAGCCAAAGCACAAAGTAATGAAAAAGGTTTTACAACATTTGGTGACCACAAAGATCACAAACAACACCTCCCACAATACAAGATCTTAGAGGATATAATTTGCAATGAATAGTTCAAGATTGTGAGAAAACAATGATTTTTAAAAAGAAGCACAAAAGAGAACACTTGGAAACACTTCTTAAATAATATAAAAAATTTGAACTTGAAACTAGAAACTCTCAAAACATGTTTTCTTTGATTTTTCAAAACTTTTGAAACCAAATAGAGATATGAATTTTGAGCATAAAAACTCTTTAAAGATTTTACTTAAAAACTCTGTTGAATATAGGAAATATTGCTCTTCACTTGTTGAAAATCTAGCCAAAAACCCATTTATATAGGCCAAAATAAAAACTAACCGTTAGGCTCAAAACATATGTCAGAGAGACCTGTCGATCGACCAGACGGTCGATCGCCAATGGCCATATTCTTGACCGTTGGGGATTGTTTGTCGACAGGCCGGTCGACCGATGAAACCCGAGAGTGCTACAGGGACAGTCGGTTGACCGGTCGGTCGGCCGATCTCCTAACTCTCATAGGTTGTGCATGTTGGTGCACGTCGGTCGATTGCTCTTTCGACCCGCAGAGCAAATATGCTCTGTGGTCGACTGGCTCATCCCAAAGATCACATAATATGAAACATTTTACATTTTTTTAAACCCAAATAAATTCTAATAAATTTCAATAAATTTCACAAAAATAAGTTCATGCAAATACAATAGAACAAATAAATGTGATAAAAAATCACAACATATTGCAAACATGTAAACTATTTTTGAGGTATAGAAATTCATTCTTAAAATAAACACCGTATTTTCTAAAAACTAGCTTTCTAATGAAATCCGATTTTTCGAAACAAATATAAAAATAAGTTATTGAAACTCAATTTAAACTTAATGTGTATAGATAGAATTCAATACACATATAAAATAATATACACTTTTTTTGATAAATTAAAATATATTTCTTGAATTAAAAATATATTTTTCAAATACAAAACTTTTAAATGAAAACTAGATTTTCCAAAACACCATAAATACAAAAACAAGTCTTTCAAACATATATGAAGCTCAATAGTGTATGAATAGAATCTGATATACATAATAAATGATATAAACTTGTTTTTGACAATAAGCATCAAAATAAGTTTTGATAAATACAATACTTAAACACATGAACTGAATTCACCAAAATAAGTTACTTAAACATTTTTGAAGCAATAATATATATGGATAAAATTCAATACATGTATAAACCAACGTAAACTTATTTTTGATGAAATCTATTCAAAAAACTGAAACTTAAAACACATAGAAATATATTTCTATAAACAATTGAAGTTATAATATGTGTGGATGGGATCCAATTCATATTTCAAATTATAAAAGTTATTCTACTGAGATGAAAACTGTATAAACATAAACTTGTGAAACCAAAATGGTTAAACCGAAAAACCAAAATTATTAATCTTGAAAGACAATATTTAAACTTTGTGTGTGTATGATTGAGCAATCCAAAACTAATCTATACATTATATAAGATCTAAACTAACAAACGTTAGACACAAGTCTTCTTGTAGATCTTCTTCTCTAAGTAGACTTGATCCAAACCACGATCCATAAGATAGACTCTATCTTGAGTACTTGATGCGATCTTGAAGCTTGAGCTCTTGAATTATCATGTGATAGCTTCAAAAATTGACTTCGAATCTTTTTGTTGAAGCTAAACATCAACTATGATCTTGATCAATATCTGATTTTATAAACACAAGACCATTAGCACTATAACTATATGAGTTAGTCATCATCAAAACTAGGGTGATAGGCCTTCGGGCCAACAGAACCATCCTATGGAAAAGATAATGTTAGGATCATTCATTCATCTCACTTCATCTGGCTCCTAGTCTCTGACAACTTGAGTTTGTTGCGCTTGTTGCGCAAGTGGAAGATTATCGCCACATGACATCCTTGAAGGAGTATTGTCTCTGATACTCCATTGTTCTGTCAGAGTTATCCTTCTTTGATCGAGTTTCTCCATATAGTTCCATTGCTGATGTATCAAAAGATTCAGCCTTATCATGGCTTTTGCTATTGATTCCCCACCTGCTTTGGGGGTCTCAAACTTTTTAACTGATTTCTCAGCTATCTCGGCTTGTTCAACATGCTCTTTTCAAGTGTGGGATTTGAAGGCTCCAATGCAAACTTCCACTTTGTCGAGAAAGTTATGCCTATATGTCAGAAACAACATAAGCAAAGGCATGCCTATAGGGCATATAAGAGAAAGGTTGCGGAACCTCTCTATTTAATCCCGTACAGATTCTTCTCCTTTATGGACTGTTGAGAGGAGTTTGTCCATGGTTACCTCAGTATCATTTTCATAAAATCAGGAGAGGAACCGGGTTTTCGGGTCGAGCCATGTTTTGATGGAATTCACAGGAAGACTCCTGAACCAATCAAAGGCTACCCCCTTGAGGGTGCCAATGAACAGTCTGACTATGATAGCATCATTATCTACTACATTACCAGTTTGCGATCAAAAGTAGTAAATGTGCTGATTTGATGAGCTCTTACCATCACACGAGTGCAGCGTTGGTGGCTTGAACTTCGACGGATATGTGACTAAATCCTATTCCAAGAGGTAAGGACAGACTGCCCCTACTTTCTTCAGTTCATCTCTTTGGGCCAGGGATGCAACCTGAGCTTGGATAACCTCGGCATTGTTTGAGGAGCTTTCCTTCGACTTCTCAGTCTTAGGAGGTTCATAGTTATTGTTCTTCTCTTCATCATGATTGCTACTGGTTGTGTCGTCATTGTTCCGGTTGGTTAGGAGCTGAGTCAACATGCACTGTATGTTATCTAAGGCTTCTTGCTGGACCTTGAAAGTCTTCTCATGTGCCTCCATCGACTAGGAGATCATCATCATTGTTGTTATCAGCCATGTTGGCTGATATGAACCCTGCCTGCACAGGGCTGATGGTGGTAGAGGAAGCGTACCTGCTGGCTTCTTCTTTATCATCGGACCATTAGAAGTGGTGTCTCAATAGTTCTAAAAATATAGCTTCTGAGGAAGAAGGTTGTCTATAGTTATAGGGTATTACTACCCTAGAGCGAGTGCCTTGGAAGGCACCCTCTTGTTCAACCAAGACCTGACCTAAGCTGTGGCTATAGTCAGAATTTGGAGAACTAAATGAGGGAGTGTGAACCCCCTATTTTCTTCTGCAAAATCGTAGCAGATCCCTTCCTTTGCCTATCATGTTGACAGAGGCAGCTGCGAGGTAAGGTACCTTCACTATCTTCTTCTTTTGAGACTTGGGCTTCTCAGCAGTTTGGACTGACAACCAGTTGAACACTGATTGCTGGCTTGGAGGAGAAGTTGTGGGGATTACCCCCAAATAATAGTGGACGGAATGTACTATCACAAGTTGATACCCCTCTTATCTGCACTGGGATGGCAAGATGTAAACTGGCTCTTCAGAGCAGAGTTAAATTTTCGCTTGTTGCTCAGATAATTCCACAAGTCTGTGTTATCTGGATCCAACCAATCCAACACGGAGACTCGAGGAAACTGGATGCTAGCCCATTTGGATTGAGAAACCCTGGGCTTAGCCTTCAAGGCTTTCTGCTTAGTTGGGGGCGAAGCTAGTATAGCTCCGCTACCGGACTCAGCTTCGCATGGCATAGCATATTGTGCTTAAGCTTCGCTGCTAAGGTGAAGCTAACAATGTAGCAGGATTTAGGTTCACACTGCACAGCTATCACAACACAAAGTGCTTTAGCTTCACCGCTGGAGGCAAACTTAGCATTGTTGTGTTTAATTTTGTACTGCGAGGTTGTCATAGCAAAAAGTGCTTTAGCTTCACTGCTGGAGACGAAGCTAGTAGTGTAGCGCTGCGTTGGCGCTTTCAGTGAAGCCAGATTAGCTTTGCTGCTTGGCTGGGCTGTGCTAGCGCCGCATGGCGCTTTGGCCTTAGCTTCGTCGGATGAGCGAGCTTCAGTCTTAGATCTATTGAGAGCTGAAATAGTCTCGCAATTAAAGATTATTTTAGCTTCACATGAAGCTGAATCAAGAGATTCATCTTTGACTTGACGCGAGTCCAAGTAAGCCCCAACATGGGCTGTTACAAGCTCAGACAAAGTTAAATTAATCTCACTGGAGGAGACTGTAGTAGGTCTGCACAGGATTTTAGCTTCACATGAAACTGGTTGAGCCTCACATGAGACTGAAGTAGGCTCGCATAGGGCCATACTAGTTTCAACTGAGCTTTTGCTTCCAAGCCTTAACCAGAGGAGCTCTGGCTAAGGAAATCCTCCAGTGCTTATGCACGTTCAGGGGGCTTACACTACCCCAGAGGGAAGTTGCTCAAACTTCTCTTGGTCAAAGTTAATGACCACAGTCTCAATAATAGACCTGAGGGTCTGATAGTTACATTGCGACACCATATTCTCAGTAGTGGAGAATGCTCTCCCCAACAGAGCCGCCATCTTATTTTTCATTGATTATCAAAAGGGAAAAACTTATAAAAATTTAGCAGAAGATTACAAGTAATTGAACAAAAAATGAAAAATTACAAGTAGAACTCTCCTCTGAGATATCTGGGGAAGTGTGCCAGTGAAAGTCTGGTTAGCGCGTGACCACTTTGTTCCGTTGATGATACTAGCGATCGATCTTTAAATGCTACTACTTGGGAATTCTTTTTCCCTGGTTCTAGAGATTCCTTGAGAGAGAGGAAGATCTTAGGGTATTAGCACCCTGAATTTATCCTTATAGGATTAGAGAGGTGGTTCTCTGAATTCTTGGAAGCGAGAGAGTAGAACTCTTATTAGCTTAAGTTTTGAAACACTAAGCTTAAGCTTTTAAGCTACCAAAAAACTTTATGCTCTTCGAAAAGCTCTCTTGGACTTGAATTTCTTCAAGACCCTAATCCTAACCCACTAGTGGGCTATTTATAGGCTTAGTAGGGAGTTATTATTGGCTTAAGGTTACAATCACCCGGTTTTATGATTTTGATGATAACAAAACATATGTAGTTATTTGTACTAATCAAGTTCAAGTGTTTAAGTATATTTCAGGGTTCTAAGGATTCAAGGATTTTTCTTCTGTTGGCCCAAAGGCCTTCCACCCTAGTTTTGATGATGATTAACTCATGTAGTTATGTTTACTAATAATCTTGTGTTGTTTAAGTTTCAGATCATTAACCAAGATATTAGTTGGTGATTAGCTTCAACAAGGAGTTTAGAAGCTTTTCATGTTGATTCCAGGGCCAAAGCTTCAAGATCACACATTGCCTAGCCCATGGATGGAGTTTTGGAGCAAGTCAACTTGAAGATGAAGATCATCAAGAAGACTTAGGTATCCATAGTTTAGATAGTGTGTTTAGATCCAATTTGTAAAGTTTAGTATAGTTGATATGCTCAAGTGCACAACACACAAAAGATTTATGTTTTGGATTTAGTTTTCATGAATAGTAGATCAAAACAAGTTTACTTTATTTCTATGTATATTAGATATGTTCTAAATATACATACATGCTTTAAACTTGCTAAACAAACTTATTTTGACTATCCTATTCATGTATTGAAAAATCAAGTTTGATAAAAATACAAGTTTTGTTTTTGATAAAATTTGCAAGACTCGAAAATGAATTGATATGATTGATATATGTCTTGAATTTTTATCACAAGTTTGTGTTTCAATACAAAATGTTAAAACAAGTTTTGTGGATTTTTAGAAGACTTAAAAGAATTTTCAAAATATTTTTAAACTGGTTTACTGACCCATTTTCTGTTCCAGGCTTCAACCAAGTCGACTAGTAACCTGACTAGTCGACTAGGGCTAAGGTCGGTCGACCGGGCCGGTCGACCGACGTGCACAAATCTGTGCACGTTTGGAGCCATTGGGACGGTCGACCGGGACGGTCGACCGGTCTGATAGCAGAGCTCTCTGTTTGTTTAGGTCGACCGGGCCGGTCGACCGTGGTTGCCCAACGGTCACATTTCTGACCGTTGGCGGTCGACCGGGACGGTCGACCGCTGCCTGTTAGAGCTGCCAGCTCAGCTCTAACGGCTAGTTTTGTATTGGGGCTATATATACCCCATCTCTTCATAGTTTTTGTAGAAGTTTTCAAGTGCAAAAATTCCAGACCTTCTTAAGTGTTTTTAAAGAGTTTTCAAAAGTATTTGGGGCTTTAATCTTTCAATCTTTATTGTTTTAAGTTTTTGGAAAAATCAAAGAAAAGAGGATTTTGAGAGATTTGTCTTGGTTTTCATTCTATATCTTTTGCAAGAATTTTCCCAAGCGTTTTTCTTTGTTGCTTGTTTTACAAACACCTAGTTTTCCATACTTGAGCTATCATACTATCCTAATCTATTAGGATCATTTGTTTTGTGGAAAAAGAAAAAGGAAAGAGGTTTGTGGTTGGAAGAGACCACCTATTGTAAACCCTTGATTTCTTGGTTGCTCCCTCTTTGCTAGAGGTTGAGGTTGTGATTTGGGTTGTTGGTTTGCTCCCTCTATTGTGAGGTGGAGATTGGTGTTTACTCCCTCTTGGTGAGGTGGAGTTGGTTGTTGGTTTGTATCCCTCAAGTGTGAGGTGGATTTGTTGTTGTTTGGCTACGGGCCTACCCCTCGGTTGTGAGGTGGTTGTTTGAGAGAGGAGTTCGGTACTCTATTGTTGTAAAAATGCTTCTCGGTGAAGGTTCCCTCGGTGGGAGTCCTCGGTGGATGGTATAGTGGATTGGAAATCCTACATGGTGGTGTAGGCGGGGATGTAGAGCAAGAGTGCTCGAACCTCGAAACATATCATTGTGTTTGCGGTTGATCCACTTGTCTCTAAACTCTCTCTCTTTACATTTGTGCAAAGCATCATACTCCATTCATATCATATTTGCTTGTGTTGAGCATAATTCATATTGTCATATCATATCTATTTGCTTGTGTTGTGCCTTGCATAATTCACATTGCTATATCTTGTATATGCTTGGTTGTTTGTGTGTGCCTCACTTGTACCTAATTAATAAGAGCTTCATATAGCACCTCAACCCATTCAAGGGGAATCAAGAGGAGTTAGTCCAGAGCCCTTCACGGGGAATTCGGCTACACTTGTTGATTGTACTAAGTGTGTTGCAAAATTTGTATTAGCTTCCGCATTTAGCGCACTTAGTTTTGCATTTAGTTTTAGATTAGCACAAACACCTATTCACCCCCCCTCTAGGTGTTTCTTTCAATTGGTATCAAAGCTAGTGCTCCTGATACTTAGGCTTAACATCCTAGGAGTGAGATCCATTTGCTTGCTAATCTTTTGTTTGCATTTGCTTGTTTGCACACATTTAGTTTACCATGGCTTTCATGACCCCACCTATGTTTGACCCTTCCAACATTCATGTTTGGAAGATTAGGATGACCGTTTATTTACAAATCCTAGGTCATAAAGTTTACCTTGCCATTACCAAGGAATCCTTCCTTAGTGACAGCAATCATATAGGGGCCAATGCACAAGCCTAGAGGCCATTAGAAGCACTTTATCTAAAGAATATCTTATGAGTGTTTCTAACCTTGATTCCGCTTTTGCAGTGTGGAACAAGTTAACAACAACCTCCACCACCTCCGAGCTTCAAGTGCAAATCCAAGAAGAGAAATCTAGTGGAGAATCCGATTCACAATGCTTCATGGTCCAAGGGAATGACTCCCTTGAGGTACATTCGGAACCCCACTTAGATGATAGTGATGATTGCTCTAGTTCTTCATGTGATGATTATGATGCTCATGCCTTAAATGAAGAACTATCTATTGTTTGTGAAAAGTTAATAGAAAAATATAAGATTTTGAAAAAGAAAAGTCTAAAAATTGAAAAAGAAAATAAATGTTTGCATTCTAGACTTGATGTTGTTTTGCAAGAGAAAGAGGAGATTGCTAATGAGAGGGATTCATTAAAATCTCAACTTGATCTTGCACTTAAAGAAAATAACTTTTTGAAAAATAAAAATGATTGCCATGCTATTTTGGAGAAAAATGAAAACTTTTCTTCAAAAATTGATTTTGTTTTTAAAAAGAATGTTGCTTTGAAAAATAAAATTATTTCTATTTCAAATGATTTAGATATTTGTTTAAAGAAAAATGTTGTTTTGAAAAATAAGATTGATGAACATGTTTGCCATGCTAGGGTAGTTTCACCTAGATCACCCCTTGCATGCTCCACTTCTTCTATGATTAAAAATGATATAAACATATTGAAGAAGAAAATGGATTGTTTGGGCTCCACTATGAGCCAATGTGCTAAGAACCATACACGCTTGGAAACCTTGATTCGTAAGAAACAAGTTCCAACTTTTATGCATGCACACCCTCCACGGCATACACATGCTCCACACGGACACCATCAACACATGTATGCTCATGTGTACACATGTACACATTGTGGCCAAAAAGGCCATCTTGCTAAATTTTGCTATGATCGTTTACATGTTGAGAATTTAGCAAAGAAGTTTGTTTGGGTTAGAGAAGGTACTAACCCCCATGGACCCAATAAGATATGGGTACCAAAGACCACCCCTCCTATTATTTTTGATGTTGGTGTGGGCTCTCACATGACGTGAGAGTGATGACACCTTGGAGTGGATGCGTTCCGAGCTTCATGGAAATCAATTGGATGCATCACTTTCAAGGGAAGGTTTGGTGGAGAGGACCACCTTTGTTTTGGAGAACTAGAGCGGTGCCCTCATTGGTTTTGGTATCGAATTTCTAACTCCTTATGTTTACATGCTTTCCATGTTTATCTTTCATAGCATGATTTGATGTTTAGTGATCATCATGAATATGCCATGTTAATTAGATTAGTGTTATACTTATTAGTTGGTTGAAACATCCATGTTTTATATGGACTTATATTTTTGTGTTCTCACCTTGGTTAAACTAATTTGTATGACCTAAATCTAATGCACATGCATGTACATATTGGTCACATATGATTTTATTTCATATCTTTGATGCTTATAGCATGTTTCATTATTTGGTGATTATTATGATAATGCCATGCTCATTAGATCCTTGACATGCATGTATAGCATTTTGAGACACCCATGTTTATATGGACCCATATTTTGTGTTCTCACCGTTTGTTTTAGCTATCATGTTTATCATAGGTTTAATAACATGTGGATTTGCATAATAATCATGTTTAAGTTTATCATGTTAATATTTATCGTGTTTTATGCTTCATGTGTTGATTACATGTTTAGATGTTAGTTTTCATTAAGACTAGGTATATATTCGTGCATATAGTGGGCCACAAATAAATCTATATATGTTTGAACTTGAATGCTTATTTGAACCCATTAGATGTGCTAGTATAGTCTAGTTTTGATGATTCGTACATTTCAAACTTGTATTCCTATTTTTGAATTTGTTTTATGATTGTGTGTTTTCATTTCATGTATATGTGTAATTTTGCCAAACTTTAAGATATACATGTATACCCTTTGAGTCATTTGCCTTTCATGCAAATCTATATATATGGACTCAATTGTGTTTAGGGATATGTATGTATACTTATTGTGTTGACAATTCATACATATACCTTGAAATGAAATTTATTTTGATGAAGATTTAGTTTTTCTTGTTTTTGTGTTTAATTGTTTAACTTCATGTATATGTCTGTCTTGTCCAAACTATTAGATATACATGATTATCCTTTTGAGCCACGTGCCTTCATGCATATACATTTGTAGACTCTTTATATTTTGGATATGTATGTATACTTTAGTTTGTATTAGACATACATATACCATGAAGGTTAAATAAGTTTTGATGATTTTCATGTTTTTAGGTAATTTCTATTGGAAATGAAAATCTAGCTTTTCATGTCTAATTGAATATTTTCATGATTGATGTGTGTCACATACCACTTGTTCACTCACTTTATTATTTTACTCATGATTTGTTTTCATGAGAATTTGAATGAGCTTTATGGACTTTGAGTGTTTAGTGATCATGTGATTTACATGTGTTTCATGAAAAACAATTTGTTTTATTCCTTGCTTGAAGGATTTCGTACTAGTTTTAAAAGTTTTTCCTATAACTAGTTCGTATTCTTCACTATGGTAGAGATTTTCAAACATACTACATTTTCAAATCTATTTTTGAAAACTCCTACCTTCCAAGGGCGGTTGGAAGGGAGATCATGTTCATGTATGCTTTACTATGAAAATCATTTTAAACTTGATCTGATTGGGAGGATTAGATTATATGAGTTATACCATGCTTTTATTGTTATGTCAATTGGTATCATTGAACTCTTTCAATTGGTATCATTTTGATCTTTTTGTATACTCATATGTTTATTGTGTATGTATATTTTCAATTGGTATCATCTATTGGTGATTGGTACTCATTCTATTTCATACACATATACTTGTTTTATTTGTGCTTAAGATATAAATTTTTCACAAAATCTTATTTATGCTAGTGCTTGAGCTTCAATTTTGTTTCAATTGATCACTTTTAAATTGGTATCAAGCCCATGCATCATTTTAGTTGGTATTTCATAAAGGGGGAGAAAATTTAATTTTGTCTTTCAATTGGTGATTTTTCAATTGGTATTTGTTTCCCACTCCCTTACTTTATGATTGAAAATTTCATATTGGTATCATATGTTTAATATGAAAATTATTTACAATTGGTATCAAAATTTTGTTTAAACATTCAAAATTATTATGTTTAATATCAATTGGTATCAAGATTTTTCATGTATTTTTTTTTAAAATTGGTATCAATATTTTTCTTGTTTGTTTCCTTTCAATTGGTACCTTAATTGATTGTCACCCCTTATTGACCTTGTTTTTGTTTTAGACAAAAAGGGGGAGAACATTGTTTTATTGTTTTGATTGACAAATAGGGGGAGAAAGTTTTTTTTTACCCCTCATTTTATTGTTCTTGATTGTTTACCCCATTGTTGATGATTGACAAAAAGGAGGAGAATTATTTGAGAGTTTAACATGCACATATAAAACTCAAATTACTTCTATGCATGATTGGTATATGTTTTTATATATGCATACTTATGTTTTTGCATATATTAAGTTTTATTGGTATCTAGAGCATCTAGTGTTTTGTTAATATTTTATCAATTTAATTGGTATCTAGAGCTTCTAGAATATGTTTTATACATGTTGATGTATACATGTTTATATGCATACTTGTGTTTAGTTTTCTCATGCTTAACAAATAAATAAAAGATATGCATATATGTTTTGTTTTGCAAATGTATGGAGATAAGAACTTGATGACTTTTATGATTATTTGACATGTTGTATTTGCATACATGTCATACATTTGCATATATATATATTTATGAGCTTCATTGTCATATTTTATCTATTTGTTTATGCATGAGTTAAGGGGGAGCTTCTTTGAAGCTTAACTTTAATCCATGCATATATAACTCCATGAGTTTTGTCATCATCAAAATGGGGGAGATTGTTGGCCCAAAGGCCTTCCACCCTAGTTTTGATGATGATTAACTCATGTAGTTATGTTTACTAATAATCTTGTGTTGTTTAAGTTTCAGATCATTAACCAAGATATTAGCTGGTGATTAGCTTCAACAAGGAGTTTAGAATCTTTTCATGTTGATTCCAGGGCCAAAGCTTCAAGATCACACATTGCCTAGCCCATGGATGGAGTTTTGGAGCAAGTCAACTTGAAGATGAAGATCATCAAGAAGACTTAGGTATCCATAGTTTAGATAGTGTGTTTAGATCCAATTTGTAAAGTTTAGTATAGTTGATATGCTCAAGTGCACAACACACAAAAGATTTATATTTTGGATTTGGTTTTCATGAATAGTAGATCAAAACAAGTTTACTTTATTTCTATGTATATTAAATATGTTCTAAATATGCATACATGCTTTAAACTTGCTAAACAAACTTATTTTGACTATCCTATTCATGTATTGAAAAATCAAGTTTAATAAAATACAAGTTTTGTTTTTGATAAAATTTGCAAGACTCGAAAATGAATTGATATGATTGATATATGTCTTGAAATTTTTATCACAAGTTTGTGTTTCAATACAAAATGTTAAAACAAGTTTTGTGGATTTTTAGAAGACTTAAAAGAATTTTCAAAATATTTTTAAACTGGTTTTCTGACCCATTTTCTGTTCCAGGCTTCAACCAAGTCGACTAGTAACCTGACTAGTCGACGAGGGCTGAGGTCGGTCGGCCGGGCCGGTCGACCGACGTGCACAAATCTGTGCACGTTTGGAGCCATTGGGACGGTCGACCGGGACGGTCGACCGGTCTGAGAGCAGAGCTCTCTGTTTGTTTAGGTCGACCGGGCCGGTCGACCGTGGTTGCCCAACGGTCACATTTCTGACCGTTGGCGGTCGACCGGGGCGGTCGACCGGGACGGTCGACTGCTGCCTGTCAGAGCTGCCAGCTCAGCTCTAACGGCTAGTTTTGTATTGAGGCTATATATACCCCATCTCTTCGTAGTTTTTGTAGAAGTTTTCAAGTGCAAAAATTTCAGACCTTCTTAAGTATTTTTAAAGAGTTTTCAAAAGTATTTGGGGCTTTAATCTTTCAATCTTTATTGTTTTAGGTTTTTGGAAAAATCAAAGAAAAGAGGATTTTGGGAGATTTGTCTTAGTTTTCATTCAATATCTTTTGCAAGAATTTTCCCAAGTGTTTTTCTTTGTTGCTTGTTTTTCAAACACCTAGTTTTCCACACTTGAGCTATCATACTATCCTAATCTATTAGGATCATTTGTTTTGTGAAAAAAGAAAAAGGAAAGAGGTTTGTGGTTGAAAGAGACCACCTATTGTAAACCCTTGATTTCTTGGTTGCTCCCTCTTTGGTAGAGGTTGAGGTTGTGATTTGGGTTGTTGGTTTGCTCCCTCTATTGTGAGGTGGAGATTGGTGTTTACTCCCTCTTGGTGAGGTGGAGTTGGTTGTTGGTTTGTATCCCTCAAGTGTGAGGTGGATTTGTTGTTGTTTGGCTACGGGCCTACCCCTCGGTCGTGAGGTGGTTGTTTGAGAGAGGAGTTCGGTACTCCATTGTTGTAAAAATCCTTCTCGGTGAATGTTCCCTCGGTGGGAGTCCTCGGTGGACGGTATAGTGGATTGTAAATCCTACATTGTGGTGTAGGCGGGGATGTAGAGCAAGGGTGCTCGAACCTCGAAACATATTATTGTGTTTGTGGTTGATCCACTTGTCTCTAAACTCTCTCTCTTTACATTTGTGCAAAGCATCATACTTCATTCGTATCATATTTGCTTGTGTTGAGCATAATTCATATTGTCATATCATATCTATTTGCTTATGTTGTGCCTTGCATAATTCACATTGCTATATCTTGTATATGCTTGGTTGTTTGTGTGTGCCTCACTTGTACCTAATCAACAAGAGCTTCATATAGCACCTCAACCCATTCAAGGGGAATCAAGAGGAGTTAGTCCAGAGCCCTTCACGGGGAATTCGGTTACACTTGTTGATTGTACTAAGTGTGTTGCAAAATTTGTATTAGCTTCCGCATTTAGCGCACTTAGTTTGCATTTAGTTTTAGATTAGCACAAACACCTATTCACCCCCCTCTAGGTGTTTCTTTCATCTTCCTCTAAAGGAAGGTGTTGAAGACTCAAGAAGATTCAAATACGAGATTAAAACTCAAAGCACTTGACATCGCTAATGGAGAAGCCCGGTTAAAGATCTTGTACTCACCTAGAGCCTTGTAAGATATTAGTTTGTTAAAGTGTAGAATAAATTAGTGATGCTCAAGAAATTACACACACAAAATACACGATTTCAAAAAATACAAGTTTTGATAGTATTGGTATTTTGCATGTTTTGGTAGAGCTAAAGTATACAAAGAAGTGTATGAGAAGTTGGATGTCAAAGAGGTTGAAAAAGATATATATATATATATATATATATATATATATATATATATATATATATATATATATATATATATATATTATATATATATATATATATATAATTAATCGAATAAGGGAGAGAAAAACTAGAGACTTATGCACCTCACAGCCGTGAGGTATATCAAAGATGAGGATCAAAAGGTTTTAGTTTGAGATGAAGAAATCAAAGAAAGATGGAGAGAATATTTTGACAAATTGTTCAATAGTAGTTCTACTCAAGACTTAGATGACCTTACCATTCAGTCTCAGGATGTGAACCATAATTATATGCGCAGAATTAGTGAATTTGAAGTTAAAAAGGCCTTGAAAAGAATGAAGTCAAGGAAAGCAGTGGCCCGGATGGAATTCTTATTGAGGTATGGAGATGCTCAGATGAGGTGGGCTTGAGATGGCTAACAAATCTCTTAAAATGATCTGGCTAATTAAAAAGTTGCCAAATAGTGGAGGAAGAGTACCTTAGTACCTCTCTATAAGAACAAGGGTGATGTCCAAAGTTATTCAAACTATCGTGGAATAAAACTCATGTTTCACACCATGAAGCTTTGGAAAAGGTTAATTGAATACAGATTAAGACAGAATGTTAAAATATCAGAGAACCAGTTTGGGTTTATGTCGGGGCGATTGACGACAGCGGCTATTCATTTGCTTCATCGACTTATAGAGCGATTTCGAGAGTGGAAGAGAAATTTGCATATAGTCTTTATTGATTTAGAAAAAAAGCTTATGATAAGTGCCAAGAGAGGTATTATGGTGGATATTGATGAAAAAGAGAGCCCTCATCAAATATATTGACATAATCAAGTATATGTACGATAGAGTAGTAGCAAATGTCAGAACTTGTGGAGGCATAACAAGTGATTTTCTATCACAATTGGATTGCTTCAAGGATCTACATTGAGTCCATTCTTATTTTCCATAATGATGGATGAGCTTACTAGAGCTATTTAGGATGAGATACCATGGTGTATGCTATTTGCTGATGATATTGTCCTAGTCGATGAGACGAGAGATGGGGTAAATGCCAAATTAGAGTTATGGAGGCAAACTCTAGAATCTCGAGGTTTTAGATTAAGTAGGGCCAAAACAGAGTATATGAAGTATAAATTCAGTAAAGGGAATCTAAGATTATAGTATTGTGAGACTACATGGAAAAGAAATACTAATGAGCAATCATTTTAAGTACTTGTGTTCTATTATTCAAAAGGATGGAAAGATCGATAGTGATGTCAACTATAGAATCCAAGCCGGCTGGTTGAAATGGAGAAGCGCAATAGGAGTTTTATGTGATCGTAACATTCTGTTATGACTGAAGGGATAGTTTTATAGGACTACTATTAGGCCAATTTTATTATGTGGCATAGAATGTTAGGTTATAAAGAATATCATGCTCAGAAGATGAGTGTAGAGAGATACGCATGCTTCGTTAGATTTGTGGTAACACGCAGAGAGATAAGGTGAGAAATGAGGATATTCGTACTAAGATAGATGTAGCCTCTATGAAAGAGAAGATGAGAGAAAACCGCCTAGTCCGATATAAAATTTTTTAGAAAAATATTTGAAACACAAAAGTTTTCATAAAAACTATTTCATGCCAGAACGGTCGATCGCCCGGTCGACCGGTGCCCATTTCAGGCCAGAATGGTCGACTGGGCCTTTGGCCAAGGGGCGTGCACGTTTGTGCACATTGTCGGTCGATCGGCCAGTCGATCGCTAACCTTGTGGTTGACCAACTGAGAAACCCAACTCTCAATTAAGGTCGGTCGATTGACTCGGTCGACCGATAGTTTAGTTTTTCTTTTTATAAAAAACTACCAAGCGGTCGATTTCCCGGACGATCGGAGCCAACGGCTCTTTTCTGGATGACCTCACGATCGACGGCTGGTCGACCGATAGGCTGCCGATGGCCATAATGGAAAGTTTTTGATTCTATTTTATTTTTAGTAGATCCAATAGGCATTTTCGGTTTCCAAGTGTCTAAACACTCCCCAAATGACCTGGTATGATTTATAAATGATATTTATTCATTGCCTATATATATGGGTCATTGGTTTTGATTTTAAAGAAAACACACAAGTTTACAAGTTTTCAAGTTTGTTTCAAAAGAGAAAAGTTTTTCATAAGCGGTGACTAAACCCTTTATTGTACCCATTAGTAATGAGAACACTTAGTCCGATATTGCCACTAAGGAGTTTGATGGAAATGATAAGGCACACTATGTCTTACTTCAAGCTTTGAATAATGACGATATTGCTAGGGTCATCCATTGCAAATCTGCTTACGAGATTTGGTACACCTAGTAGTCAAACCCGAAGGAACGTCACAAGTTAAGAGTGCAAAAATTGATCTCTTACGTTCCCAATATGAAAATTTCACCATGCACGATAATGACACCATTGATGACATGGTAACAAGATTTACTAAAATAACTAATGGTCTTACTTCTTTAGGTGATGCCATTGATAATGATCAAAAAGTAAGGAAGGTCATTCAGCCACTTCCACCCTCATGAGAAGTCAAGGCTACTACATTGAAGAAGCTAAACGACAAAGAAGAGATGGAGCTCATCAGTCTTATAGAAACCTTAAGACCCATGAAATAGATAGGAAGGCAAGAGAAGAGATGGCACCACAAAAGAAGAAAGTGACCGCTTTTAAATTCACTCCCACCATCTCCGACGATGATGATGAAGAAAAGGATGATGAAGAGTTCTTTCTCCTAGTGAAAAATATAAGGAGGATGTATAACAAGATCAAGTTTAACAATACAAGAAGATGGCAAGGGAAAGAAGACAAAAAGGTCATATGTTTCAATTGCCAGAAGCCGAGCCACATGGTTGCGGATTGTCCGGAGACCGAAAGTAAACCTTTAACCTCCAAGAAGCCCTACAAAAAGAAGGCTCTCAAGGTTACGTGAGACTCAGAGAGTGAAACCGATGAAAAAGTGGATATGGCATATGTGTATTTCATGGCTAATGATAACACACCTAAGGTAACATTCGAACCCTCACTTGACGATTGTGAATTAACAATGGATGAATTGGTTGAGCCTTTTGAAGAGTTATCTAACAACTATGATTTTCTTAAAAAGAAGTATTTAAAAATGAAAAAAGAAAATGAAACTCTTGAAAATAAAATTGTTATTCTTTCTCAAGAAAAAGATGATTTATCTTTCACATTCTTATCCACACAAAAAGATTTTGATGCATAAAAAATTTCATGTAAAGCAAAATTTTCATTAATTGATAAAAATGAGATTTCTATTCTAAAAGATAAAATTAATTCTTTAGGAGATGTATTAAAAAAATGTGAGTTTGATAAAGCTAGGTTGGAGGTAATATTTTCTAAGAAATTTACTCCAAAGAAACATGTTCATACCACACATGCTCATCATACTACACATATCCACACTCCTAAATCACAATGTATACTTACTCATCGTCCTAAACATACTACACACACCAAATATGTTCACACCCCACACTCCCATCATGCTTTTATTTATGGTAGAGTTTATTCATGAACTTATTGTGGCCGAAAAGGTCGCTTAGCCAAATTTTCTTTGATAGAATAAATGCTTCAAATGATCACATTTAGGTCTGAAATGCTAACATTAAAGGACCCAAGAAAAATTGGGAACCAAAATTAACCAATTGGTTACTTAATATAGGTATACACTAAGGCTCCAAGATGAAGGGAGCGGTGGTATCTTGATAGCGGTTGCTCAAGGCATATGACTTGGGATATCAATAATTTTGCAACCCTATCAAGGTACCATGAAGGTGGCACCGTCACCTTCGGAGATGATTCCAAAGGAAAAATTATCGGTATAGGTAACATTAAAATTGGCTCATCTCCCTCAATTGAAAATATTATTTTAGTTGATGGTGTCAAGCATAACCTCTTAAGATTAGTCAACTTTGTGATAGAGGTTTCAAAGTGATTTTTGATGATTTAGCTTGCATTGTTTTAGATAGACAAACCAATGCATGTGTACTTTTCAGTTTTCGTGAAAATAATGTGTACATGATTGATATGTCAAATTTATAATACAATGCTACATGTTTAAATGCCTTTAATGAAGACTCTTTGTTATGGCATAGGAGACTAGGTCATATTTCATTTGACCATCTAGAATCAATAATAAGGAAGTGGTGAAAAGTATACATTGTTTGAAATTTGAGAAGGACCGCATTTGCAATGCGTACCAACTTGAGAAACAAACCAAGTTCTCTTTCAAAACAATCAAGGATATCATGACATCAAGACCCTTAGAGTTAATTCACATGAATTTGTTTGGCCCAACTAAAGCCAAAAGTCAAGTGGAAATTATTTTGTCTTTATTTTGGTTGACGAGTTTTCTCGTTTTACAAGGGTTTTCTTTTTAGAACACAAAGATCAAGCCTTTTCATATTTTCAAGTGTTTAGAAAAGAGTCGAAAAAGAAAAACATTTTTCGATTTTACGTATAAGAAGTGATAGAGGTGATGAATTCATTAACAACTCTTTTATCACCTATTGTGAAGAATATGGAATCAAATATGAACTATCATGTCCTAGAACTCCACAACAAAATGGAGTCGTTGAGAGAAAAAATTGTGCTCTTCAAGAAATGGTTAGGACAATGATAAATGAATACGGACTCCCTCAATACTTATAGGCCGAGACCGTAAAACACATCATATTACATCTCAAATAGAATTTATTTTTATAAAAATACTTCTAAAACTTCATTTAAAATTTACTATTTGAGAAAACTTAATGTTTCTTATTTTAAAGTTTTTGATTGTAAATGCTTTATTTTAAACACTAAAGACAATTTAGGAAAATTTGATGTCAAATCTTATGAAGCCATATTTGTTGGGTATTCAAATACTAGTAAGGCTTATAGAGTCTTCAATAGATCTACTTTGACTATTGAAGAATATATACATGTCAAGTTTGAGGAATCTAATGCTTTTGTGAAGAATGTTATAGAGATTGATTTCGTAGGTGAAGACATGGAGAAGATAACCTTAAAAAACTCACCTATAGAAGAAGAAAAATCAAAGATTAATGTACAAGGTGAACTTTAAAAGGTTGAAGTAGAGCCAACATAACCACTTTCAAAAGATTGGAGATTTGCTTCAAATCATCTCAAGGACCTCATCATAGGTGATGTCCAAGGGGGTAACTACTCGATTCAAACTCCATAATTTATGTGGGCATTTTGTTTTTATTTCACACATTGAGCCCAAAAATATTCTTGAAGTCGAGACCGATTCATATTGGTTGCTTGCAATACAAGAAGAGCTTAATCATTGGAGCGCAACAAAGTTTGGCATCTTATTCCTAGACTCCATAATAGACCAACTATTGGCACTAAATATATCTTTGGTACTAAATGTATCTTTAGGAATAAGTTGGATAAGTCAGGTAATGTTATTAGAAATAAAGCTAGGTTAATAGCCCAAGGTTACACTCAAGTCGAAAGTATCAATTTTGAGGAAATCTTTGCACCCTTAGCACTGAAGCCATACGGATGACACTTGTCTTTTCTTCTTATAAAGATTTTAAACTTTTTTAAATGGATGTCAAAAGTGCGTTTTTAATTGGTTTTATAAAAGAGGAAGTGTATGTTGAATAACCCCCGGGTTCGTTGATCCTACACATCTGGATTTTATGTACAAACTTGATAAAGCTTTATATGACTTAAAACAAGCTCCAAGAGCTTGGCATGAAATGCTTTCAACTTTACTAATTTCAAACGATTTTGTTAAAAGTAAAGTTGACACCACTTTGTTTGCAAAACATGTAAATAGTGATATCCTAATTGTTCAAATTTATGTTGATGATATTATTTTTAGATCCACTAATGAAAATTTTGTAAAGAATTTGAATTATGCATGAAGAACGAGTTTAAGATGTCTATGATGGGAGAGTTAAACTACTTCCTTGGCCTCCAAATCAAGCAAAAGAGTGATGGGATCATCATAATTCAAGCCAAATACACAAGAGAACTCATCAGGAGATTTGAACTTGAATATGTAGAATTAAGATGGCCACTACGACTAAGCTTGATAAGGACGAACAAGGTATAAATGTAGACATTAAACTTTATAGAAGTATGATTGGTAGTTTATTTTATTTGACGGCTAATAAGCCAAATATTATGTTTAGTGTGTGTCTATGTGCTAGAATTCAGTTTTGTCCTAAAGAGTCTCACTTAATTGCGGTAAAACGCATTATTAGATATCTTAAGGGTACTATTGGAATGGGCTTGTTGTATCTGAAAACCGAATAATTTCCAATGACGATTTACTCGGATGCCGACTATGCCGGTTGTAAAGTGGATAGGAAGAGTACTAGTGGTACGTGTCAATTTCTAGAAAATTGTCTTCTTTCATGGTCTTTCAAGAAATAAAATCAGTAGCCCTCTCAACCGTCGAGGCAGAGTACGTTGCGGCCAGGGCTTGTTGTGCACAAGTCCTGTGGATGAAACGTGCTCTCCTTGACTATGATTTGTATTATGACCATATTAAAATATTTTGTGATAATACAAGCACCATTCCTATGACCAAAAATGTAAATCAACATTGCAAGACCAAGCACATAGAGATTCGATCACTTTCTTAGAGAACAATGTGAGAAAGGCGATATTGAAATTGATTATGTTTTCACCAATTTTCAACTTGCGGATATTTTTACTAAGCCACTATATTATAATAGATTTTCATTCATTTGTGGTGAGTTAAATGTTTGTATTATGGATTCATAAGTTTTGAAAATGTTTTCAAATTGTTTTTTGCATGTATTTTAAAATGAATATCTTTTTTATACTGATATCTTTACCCTTTTAGATGCATGACAAAAAGGGGGAGAGATATTTGAGTTATTAAGTTGTTTTGGTATTTTATATCTATTCTATTTACCATGCTTATATATTGTGATTGGAGGAAGAAGGATTGGAAGGATGGTAGACTATATATGCATATTATTCTATATTGATATCATTTTCATATATGCATATATGTGTGACTTGCTTATATTGTCAAATCCATTTAAAGTCATAATGTTTTCTTGTACTTGATAGATAACTTAACTTGAGGGGGAGCTTTTCAAGCTCTTTTCTATCTTTTATTTTAAATAACTTACATGTTTTGTCATCATTAAAAAGGAGGAGATTGTTGGCCCAAGGTTACAATCATCTGGTTTTATGATTTTGATGATAACAAAATATATGTGGTTATTTGTACTTATCAAGTTCAAATATTTTAAGTATATTTCAGGGTTCTAAGGATTCATAGAATTTTCTTCTTCTAAAGGAAGGTGTTGAAGACTCAAGAAGATTCAAATACGGGATTAAACTCAAAGCACTCGACGTCGCTAATGGAGAAGCTCGGTTGAAGATGTTGTAGTCACTTAGAGCCTTCTAACATATTAGTTTGTTAAATTATAGAATAAAGTAGTGATGCTCAAGAAGTTACAGACACAAAATACACAATTTCGAAAAATATAAGTTTTGATAGTATTGGTATTTTACATGTTTTTGTTTTGATACATGTCTCATAATTTTCCAAAATTTTATAACAAGTTTAGAACAAGTATTTCATTACCTATACATTGCTATATTACTCATAAAACAATGCAAAATATTTAGAAAAATATTTAAAACTCATAAATTTTCATAAAAACTATTTCAGGCCAGAACGGTTGACCGCCCGGTCGAAAAACTGTTTCAAGCCAGTCCGATCAACTGGTGCCCATTACAGGCCAGGACGATTGACTGCCAGGTTGAACGGGCCTTTGGCCAAGGGCCGTGCATGTTTGTGCATGTTGTCGGTCGACCGCTAAGCCTTGCGGTCGACCGATCGGTCGACCGACTAAGAGACCCTAACTCTCTCTTAGGGTCGATCGGTCGACCTGGTCGACTGACAGTTTAGTTTTTCTTTTTAAAAAAAACTACCAAGTCGGGGGAGCCAATGGCTCTTTTCTAGATAACCTGTCGGTCGACTGGACGGTCGACCAACCGGCTGCCAGATGGCGATAACAACTAGTTTTTGAATCTGTTTTGTTTTTAGTGGATTCCAATGGGCATTTTTAGTTTTCAATTGTCTAAACGCACCCCAAATGACCTTGTATGATTTATAAATGATATTCATTCATTGCCTATGTATGTGGATCATTGGTTTAAAAAAAACAGAAGTTTACAAGTTTTCAAGTTTGTTTCAAGAAGAATGGTTTTTCTAGCTTTCAATCTCCAAGTTCTTTTTTTTCAAAGCTATTTTCAATTGGTTTTAAAACGCTTCTATTCTTTCTAATTAAATTTCATCTCTCACTTAACTTCTTGAGCAACACTTCATATTCTACTCTATAGGAAGTTGTAAGAGAGAGTGTTTGTGATCTTGTTAGATCACCAAGTGCTTTGTAACCTCAATTGGCTTTGTGCTACCTCTTGTGTAGATGGTTGAGTTGGTAGAATTGTATACTCCGGTCTTATGTAGACCAACTTGTAATTCCTTTATGTAAGGTCCCTTTGTAGAAGATCTCTTAGAGGATAGTGAAATCCTTCATAGTGGTGAAAGTGGGGACGTATAGTGGTGACTCGAACATCGGAACAAATTCTTTTGTGTTTGCGAATTCTTGTGTCTTGCTCTCTATTATTTTTTATTTTTCATATTTATGTAATTGTTCATCTTGCATTCTATAATTATTTTCATTCCATCAGTCTCATTACCGGTCTATACTCATCTCAACAAGGAAGCAATTGAGCACCATAACTCATTATTTAGAGGAATCAAAGAAGAGAAGTTCTAGAGCCCTTCACAGGGAATTCGGCTTTAATTCTTGTTTTGAGTGACAGTTTACATAATTCATCATAAGTAGTTTTAAAATTACATTTGATTAGCAAAATACCTATTCACCCCCCTTTAAGTGTATTTCAGTTATGATCCCCTTGATTGTCTCTTCTTAATGAGAGATCATGGGTGTAACTACCCATTAATCTCCTCCACTAACTTAGTGGGGTGGTTACCTTAAATACAGTTCAGGCGAGGCTAGCGAGTTAAGGCGAGACTAGATAAAACAGCTTTAGGTGAAATTATAAGTTAGCCTTGGCGGAGCTTAGCCAAGCTTCAAGTGAATCTATCATAAAGCTTCAGGTGAAGCTATCATAGAGTTTCAGGCGAATCTATCACTTAGCTCTTTAAATAGAGCCGTGCTATGCTTCGAGGCGAAGCTAGTGATTAGTTACAGGCGAAGCTAGGAGTCAGCTCACTGCGGAGCTGTGTAAAGCTTCATGCGAAGTAGAAACTTAGCCTTTAGTGAGGCTATAAAGTTTCAAGAGAAACTAGCCCCTTTGGGCTCATGCGAGGTCAAGTGTTGAACTGACTTAGTCTCATAGGCCTGATTAGGTCTCGTCAAAGGCAATACTTGGCCTACTGTCTGCTTCACTAGATCGGTAGGGTCTAAGTCACTGCTTTATCCATCGGGGATAAGCAGAGACTAGTCGTCAGCTTGTATGTAACTCGTCTTTTGTAAATATCGACAAGTTAAATACTGTTCAGACCAGTTGAAGTGCTGTCTGGGATTTGTCTTTTCAGAGTGTCAATAATGATAAATTATGATAACATGACTGCTATCTATTTAGCAAGAACCAAGTATATTATGAAAGGACGAAGCACATCCACGTCAGGTTTCACTTTGTTCGGGAGATTCTTGATGAGGGTGACATCGAGTTACAAAGATTTACACGAAGGAGAATCATATGCTTATCAAGGTTGTTCGGGAGTGAAGTTTGCGCATTGCAAGGAGTACTCCATATCCTTCAAGTTGTATGAGCTCAGTGAAGCTCCTTTGGATGAATCACGGATGGCTTGATCTCCTGGGCAGGGCGTACGTAGGCAACCAAATTACTGCAGCTCGATGGAGTCGACATGGTGCTATGTTGTGTCTGGCTCAAATTTGAGAAATCTTCACTGAGGTGAAGAATTGTAAGGAGAGTATAAAATCTTAATAGTGGAGTTTTTTAACTCTTTGGTGTTAGTACGAAATTTGCATGAAGTATGGAGGAAGCAACAATGCAAAAAACTATGATACATGTCAACATGTGAACAGAGCTGTCGACAGCTCTGTCTTTTGCCTGTCGACAGCGTTTTTCAGAGAGCAGCGGTTGTCTCAGGCTGTCGCCAGGCCTCTTGGGTTGTTGACTGTGTTTTTCAAAGAGCAACGGTTATCTTAGGCAATAAACAGGCCTCTTGGGCTGTCAACAGCGCTTTGCCTCTGGGCGAGTCCGAGTGTGTTTCAGATTTTTTTTTTTGATCCAAATTTAAAATTTCTGTTTTCTTATTTTCATAGATTCTGTGATTATATAAAGAGGGGTATTGCCCCTTATTGATTGTATCCTATAATTGATTGATGAATAAGATCTCTCTCTCCTTCTGCCCCGAGGACGTGGGCAATTGCCGAACCTTGTTAAATTTGTGTTCTCGCTTTCTTCCTTTTGATTTCTTTGCTCGTGTAATTGGCGACTATTCTCTGCTATGTTGGTATCCTCTGCGCAAGGGATTCTAACACACACATGCGCGCGCGCGCACACACACACACATGTGTGTGTGTGTGTATGCCATTGTAAATACAGAACGACTGTGAGGTTATCTCTTCTTCTCTTGTAATCTCTCTTTTAATATAGTGGCTTTGCATGCTGCTCTGTAATTTTTCCCAATTTAGATTTTTCACGTAAAATTCTAAAGTCTTTGATTGTCTATTTGATCTGTGTTTTTCTTCTTTCCAATTTGTTTCTCAGCAACAATTACAGTGTGTTCTTTGCTCTTGTTGTCAAATATCTCCAATCTGGACTTGCAAGTGCCTGTTGAATGAGCAGGAGTCGACAACCAAACTGCAACAGAAAATGTTAAGGCGAAGAAGAGGAGATTGCGAAATATTGTGGAAGCCCAAATGGAGGGATCCTCTCCATTTGAATTGTCTCTGTATCTGGTTTCGAATCCTACCAGAAAAGTTGTCATTTGGACAAGGGAACGAGAAGAATGTGCCCTTAATAAGTGGAAACATGTAGAAATTTTAATAACAAAGGACGGGACTTGCTCCCAAAGATCAGCTTCACCACTCTCCAGTTATTCGTGCTTCGCAAAAGGAGGTCGCACATTTGGGATGATAGGATGTGAGAAAGAAAGTTGCTAATGGAAGATGAAGAGTCTAGGTGCCGGAGAGCACGAGGCTAAGCGGAGACTAATAGGCTAGGTGTGGGAAGGTTCGGTTCATATGTGAGTCACACACACATATTATAAGAGGATCAATCAGGCATTGACACTTGGATAAAATGTCTGGTTTCAGGGTTACAAACTTTTTAATTGTTTGGATCCTCTCTTACATCCTATCCACATGATAACGCGAGATTGCCTTAATTATAATATGTGTGTGTGGCTCACACACCTGAACCGAAGTTGGTGCCGATCATTGCGGGAGAGCCAAAGAATAAGAGAAGAGAGTGAGAAATCCCATGTTATCTTTTTTTTCCTTTGTTAGTTCTCGAGACAAATGGTATAGACATAAGCTCCACCTTATTTCATTAAAAAAAAAATAAAATTAAAAGAGTATTGTTCAAAGTTGGAGCGTCACAAATAAATTATAATCACAAAGATAAATTTGAACCCTTAAAAGAAAAGAAGAGAAAAGAAAAAAAAAGAAAAAAAAAAGAGAGCTAAAACCTACTACATACGATATCAACAAAAAGATAAATCAACTCCATAGTACAGCTTGTAAGTGCAACTATAGCACAATAGTTGAAACGTGTCATAGTTGCAAGATGTTCGGGATTTAGGTCGTGCTTGTACCAAAATACCCTATTCTCAAGAACAAAATAAAAACAAAAAGAAAAGGAAAAGAAGCAAGATATGATTTCATATAATTGACATTGATGTTCAATAATGCTTTGGGACGAGGAATCGTGCAATTGGAAGGCTTTTCATCAATGGATCTACTTCTGTCAATTTTTCATTATTACATGTCTTTTTCCGACTTACCTCAGTGGGGTAGTGGATCATATAGCCCAATGAAGGAGAGCCTTCTTCTGGAAAGGCGAAATGCTGTCTTAGGTGTGCAGTGCTTGGTTAGATGGAATCTAGTTTACGGGCCCAACGACCAAGGTTGTCTTGGCATACGCCGTCTGAGGGATTTCAACATCTCTCTGCTTGCCTAATGGGGTGGAAATTACTTTCCAATCACTCCACTCCCTTGATTCACGTAGTATTTGTTCGATGGGTGTTTAGCTTTGGAGGGAAAAGTTGAGTTTCTCTCATTTTGTCTTTAGTTTTTAGTCTCACATTAGATAGGCAAAAGAAGTTTGAGTGGTATATATACCAACTATTTCTAAGCCTATTGTTTTGAGTGTTACGCCATGAACCACACTCCCCACTGATTGTATTATATCGCATTTCCCTATCAATTTATGAATAAAATGTCGGTCTAAACCGTGTTTTGGTCTCTCTTGCAGGTAAATCAAGAGTTTAAGGGCAAAGGAATAATAAGAGCTTAATTAAACTCATTTTTGGGTAATTAAATCCGCATTACTTGGAGGCCAAGTAAGGGAACATCTAGAAGATGCATTGAACCTAGACCTTTGCGCGCGTCAGACGAATATTCGGGCGAAAATACCAGAATTGGAATATACTAGGAAGGTCCTCGAAGCCAGGAAAAGTTCCTCACCAAAATCAAGGACCTAAGTCCCTGGTTTTGCCGCGGAAACGCGGCAAATGCTGAGATTCCGTGGCAATTTGGTGGGCCCACGCGTCGATTTTCAACGCGTGGGCTCGTCTCGTCTTCAAGAACCCCATTTCGCCTATATAACCCCTGCAGAGGTCCAGAACGGGAGAGTTTTTGAATTTTAGGCTAGGGTTTCTATCTTTAGTGTAGTTTAGTATAGGTGTTCTTCATTTCTTTTATTTTGTATTTCCATTTCGTTTTTAGATCTTGTAGTAGGGCTGAGAGATTCGGAGAGAGATAGAGAGGGATTGATGTAATAGATGGTGACAATCTATGTAAAGGTGCCTCCTTTCTTCTCCAATGTAATCTTCTCCATATTTTACATGATGCTTAACTAACTTTTCTTCTTCTCATGGCAATCTAACTACTAACCACTAACCATCTAACCACTTACTTGATAATCCACATGAATCTAATAGCCTCTACAAGGCCTTGCTCTTGCAAGAGCCATTGATGGCTCATGATGATGGATTCTAACATTCTAACATTTCTAACATCTAACCCACTAACTTGCTAACTTGCAATGTCTTCTTTATTTCATGCTCACCTCTAACCAGTTTGATGATTAATAAGTAGCTTGCAACTTGTTATGTGGTAAGGATGTGTTGTTTGAATGTAGAAGAACAATCTTATGGGCCACACTTTGTATCGTCTCTTGAAGCCAAGAATAAGTGATGGCCGAGGATCCATGTGAGGCCACTATCACTAAGAGGTTAGTATGGTTAGTGGATCACTTAGTAGTTAGTAGCCATGAGTTTCCTTTTATCTTGTTTTGAAATTTATTTTCAAACTCTTTTATCATTCTTATTTTCACCACCTTCTTAATTCACCTTTGTTTCATCTTCTTTTCTATTTTGTTTTCCAAACCACTTCTCTTTTGTTTTTACATCGCCGTTTTCATCGCCTTCTCCATCTATCACATTCTGGATTTCTTTTATTTTTCTTTTTCTAATTCTTTAACAAAAAAGAACTGTTAATATACGACGTGAATAAGGACTGTTAATACTTCTATCGCCTCTCGTCCCTGTGGATTCGACCCGTTAAGCCAATGCTATAACGGAAGTATCGAGAGAACATTAGCACATATACATTTTCACTGATTTCATAAAACATACGTTTTCAAGTGCTAGTTCCGCCCCGATCAAATTTTTGGCGCCGTTGCCGGGGAACGGGAATGGTTTTTACTACACGTTTTTGTTAACATTTTCTTCTCTGTTTTAGTGTGCAGGACATTCTTTACAGGATCTTAACATTGCAGAATAAAAACTAGCTTTGCATCTCCCTGCTCTAGAAAGCAGGGACCCAGCTTCTAAATAAAAGCCTCGAATACGCGACTTTTGCCGCGGATACGCGGCTATTTTGTGATCATTATATATCTTGTTGTGCTGGGATGTGTTCATTGTAATAGCTAGTGGATTTGTACTATTACTTTCCTACTTTGATTGCCTACACACTGCAATAATTAAAAAACTAAAATACGGTATTTGGACGCTTTTAAAACGGTTTAGATATTTGCATTTAGGCACGTGTCAATTCAATTCCAATATATTGTATTTTGTTCTGTTGTTGTGATTTGGACTGAGGTGTACATATGGCATTGCATATAGCATAGGACAAACACGTGGGTGATTTATCACTTTGTGTTATATTCTTATCTATATTGCACACTGCACGAATTAAAATTAAGGGCAAAACCCATACAAGATAAGGTGGGGATTTCATCACCCTTCCTTAGCCCAAAAAAACACCTCCCCACTCACACAACCCAAGCCCTAATAAAAATTGAAAGACGTTAGCCCCTAGGGACATCTCGGACTCATTAAAAGATTGACCGAGGGTGGAACTTGTTTTGAATCTTACTCTTGTGAAATCGGTGTCTAAGGTTGGGGATTAAGAGGTTACACCTCGAAGATACCGTGGTTTGGCGTAATTAAGGCCCGTTGCTTACGCACGGATACCTCCCACTGTATTTTCTCCCTACCTGGCCGATTAGCTTGTGGTCGGATTCAAGTAACAACCTCCCCCGGGTAATCGACCAGTTAGGAGTCATCTAGGTCTAGGTCAACCCTACAATAGGCTTGGTTTTGGTTTTTTCTTTTCTTTTCTGTTGATTGCTTTTTCTTTTTTGTTTGTGATTGTTTGTGAAATGGAATTCAACAATAACAATTCTTTCAATCTGAATATGATTCCATATTTCACACTGACCCCATTCGATTCAGATAATTCCAACCCGATTTTTCACAATATGAACCAACCAAATACACCAGGTTGGCTTTATCCAAATCAATACAACCCATACCCAAAATCTTATGATTATAATTTCCAAAATAATTTCAACTCTTCACAGAGTCAATGGGGGTTCACCTCCTCTGAGTTAAATTTTCAACCTCCTTGTCCACCACGTCCACCATGTCCACCTTGTCCACAATTTACACAATATTCATTCCCCGATTTCGCTTCCTATACTCCTTTTTCTGGACCTCCCATTGAAGAAAAATCCGAGTTAGAAAAGAGTATAGAATCCAACCTGCAAGAGGCCGAGCGACAACGTCAGAAAACGTTGGCCTCTTCAATTCCACAATATTTTCAAGAGTCTTACTCAGTTCCACCTCCTCATAATGAACAACCATCTGCTCTGAAAACGAGTAAAGAACTCTTGTGTGAGTCCAAACTTCAATCTCAAAACATCTCAGACTCAGAATCTTCACTATCTTTCCAAAATCAAGATTATTGTACTCCCTTTCTGGACATTTCACTTGCAGAAAAATCAAGTCTAGAAAATGTTGGCCCAAAGGCCATTAGCCCGAAGTTTTGATGATAACAAACCATTTGTAGTTATGTTTTAACAAGTTTGTTTAATGAGTTTCAGGTAAAAATCATAGGTTGATTGACGGTTCTAACACAAGACTCATACACATTTGGAAGCCGTGAAGATTTGGATCCCAGAGCCCAGCACAATAGAAGAGCTCCAGGATCAAACAAGTTGAGAAGACTACTACAAGATTTGTATTTTTACATTTTCCATTTTAGTTAGGATTTATAGTCTATTTTGTCAAGACCGAGATGATAGAGGTTGATAACTTTGGGATTGTCACACACACACACATTTGATATTGCTTCATGCTTACAAACAAAATTTTATTACAAAATTTCTTACCAAGTTTCAGAAAAACAAAGTTTGGAAAAATCAATTTTTGGAAAAACAAGTTTTTGGAAAAACTGTTTTTGTTTAGAAAAAGAATTTTTATCAATATAAAGTTCAAATCATTTTGGTGTTGATCTATGATCACACCCTCGTCTTTATAAGCCCTAGAACTCTATTTTGTATATACCCATCTAAAGAATTTTTATCAAAATTTTTATCTTCAAAATGCCCTTTCAAAAACCTAACTTTTGGCCTAGTCTGGTCGACCGCTGGCAGAGCTGAACTGCTCTGTCGGTCAACCGGGCGGTCGACCAACCTGCACCATTATGCATGTGTGCACATCGGTCGACCGACCGGTCGACCGAGAACAAGAGTAGTGCTCTCTTTTTTCTCGGTCGACCGGACCGGTCGACCGACAGAGATAACTCACTCTCTGTTTGGGACTTCGGTCGACAGGCCTGGTCGACCGCTTTCCCAACGGTCGAAAATCCGACCGTTGGCGGTCGACCGGCCCGGTCGACCGACAGCAGTCAGAATCTGCTGACAGATTCCAACAGCTATTTTTCTGATCTGATTTTTGTTGGGATCTCCCCCAATGAATCTCCTGGCCTTTTTAGCCCAGTTTTCATCCCCTATAAATAGAGGGAGTGTTCTACAAGTAAAATACAAGATTTACAAGTTAAAGATCAAAAGTTTTCAAAAGTTTAGCCTTTTAGCAAAAAGCTTTCATTGAGCCAAATTTCCAATCCTTTTAGCTTGAAGCCTTCCTCTACTTCTCTTCTAGATTTGTGCACTACACAATCCCAAAAGTTTCATCTCCTCATCTTGGTTGTAGGGTTGTGCAAGTGAGCCATTGTTTGTGGTCAAGTGTTGATCACCGTTTTTCTCCATATTGAGAAGTTGTAGAGGTTGCGGCCTCAGGCGAGCTAGTGAGCTCCTAGTTGGTGTTACGGCACCGTGAGAGAGGACAAGTGTGTCCAAAGAGTTCTAGTGAGAATTTGTATTGACGATCTGGTGGGATCAAGCATAGTGGAAATCCTTCATCGTGTTGAAGGCGGGGACGTAGAGCAGTGGCTCGAACCTCGAAACATATTCTCGTGTCTGCGATTGTCCACCTATCTCTAAACTCTATCTCTCCTTTACTTGCTCTATTATTTGTATACTCTCTTGCAAGTCTTTTTATTTTTGTTGCTTATTGTTAATTAGTTTTTTTAAACCGCATTATTTGTCACTTAGTATAGCCTTCACCTATCACCCCCCTCTAGGTGATTTCAATTGGTATCAGAGCCTAACCCTAGCATTTGATTTAACCACCTTAGGGAGATCCTCATTATTGACTATATCTATTTGTTGCATTGATTATTTGTTATGCACTATACTTATATTCATGGCATCAGTTGACTTTTCTAGCATCAACTCCCCACCCAAATTTGATGGGTTGAACTTCCCAATTTGGAAGGTTAAAATGAACCTGTTCCTAAAATTCCTAGGAGTTAGAGTTGCCAAGTCCATCACTAAAGAATTTATTGAACCTCTCACTGATGAGAAGACATGGTCCGAAGAAACCCCTAAGGACTATGAGGCCAATGCTAGAGCCCAATATGCACTCACTCAAGCATTAAATGAAGATGATCTTTCCCGCATCATAAATTGCAAATCTGCTTTTGAAGTTTGGAATGTGCTTATTGTTACTCATGAGGGGACGTCGCAAGTCAAGAGATCTAAAATTGACTTGCTCCGTTCTCAATATGAGAATTTCTATATGCTTGATAATGAAGGCATAGATGATATGTTCACCCGTTTTACCAAGATTATTAATGCTCTATCTTCTTTAGGTGACAACATCGTTAATGACCAAAAGATCCGGAAGGTCATTAGAGCTCTTCTCAAGTCTTGGGAAGTCAAGGCAACCACCCTCAAAGAGCTAAATGATAGGGAGGAGATGGCTTCTCTGGCTTCATCGGCAATCTCAAAACCCATGAGATGGAGATGAAGGTAAGAGAAGAAAGGGAGGCACCGAAGAAGAAAGCCCTTGCTTTCAAGGCCGTTCCATCCACCTATGATGAAGAGGATTCATCGGAAGACTATGACGAAGACTTCGCCATGCTTATAAGGAAGGTGGGCAAAATGTTCTATAAGAAAGGTAGATAAAGAAACTTCCGAAGAGGGAGACCTCAAGGAAGATTTGAAAAGAAGAGAGAGGAACCGTGTCCATGTTTTCATTGCAAGAAGACGGGACACCTAATTGCCGGTTGCCCCTCTCTACAAGCTACTACCTCCAAGAAAGGGCAAAAGAAGAAAAAGGCGATGGTGGCCACGTGGGATGACTCGGAGTCGGAATCCGAAGAGGAGATCGACGTCGCTCACATGTGCTTCATGGCACATGGAGATGATGCTTCCAAGGTATGTCTAGAGAACTCTCTAGATGATGAAGACTTAACTATGGATGAACTTGCACATTTTTTTGAAGAATTACAAAGTAGGTATGAAATGTCTCAAGCTCAAAATAAAAAATTGAAAAAGGAAAATGATTCTTTAAAAAGTAAATTTGAACTTGTTTTAAAGAGAAAAATGAATTATCAAATTCTTTTGAGAAGATGAAAAAGGACTTTGAAAAATACAAAACATCTTGTAAAGGAAAAAGCCCTATTTCTACTTGTAATAAAAATGAATTTTTAGAGATCTAAAACGTATTGAAGTTTTGGATACAACTTTAAAGAAATGTGCTTTTGACATGACCAAATTTGCATCCATGTTTCCTAAAGGAAAATCCCAAAGGAAACACACTTATCATGCATCAAACACACACCAGCATGCACACTCACACAAGCATGCATTTATGTATGATGAATTTATACTTGTGCTCATTGTGGTCGCAAAGGCCATTTAGAAAAGTTTTGTATGCTAAGCTAAACTTGTTAAATAAAAATGTTTGGGTTCGAGAAAACACTAACCCTATAGGACCCAAAAAGATTTGGGTACCAAAAGGCGCACCAAACTTCATTGCTGCAGGTGGGTCCTCCTCCTCCAAGACTTAGAGGAAGATGGTGTCCGGGTGGTGGATGCATCAACGCTCAACGAACACATTGTCGCTTGCATCACTATCGAAGAGGCACCCATTTTGGAGAATACCTATGGTTTGGTAACTTCTCCACATAAAAATTTCTTTTTATATGCATAGTTGCATTTTTTATAATATGCCTTACATATGTAAACTTGCATATCCATTTGTTTGTATCTTTGCCATGATTGTGAATATATTCATGTTTCTTTGCCATATGTTATTTGTCCATATATCAAGATTTTGCTTAAATGAAGTTTAATAAAGATTTATTTAAAACAAATTAAGAAAATAAATAGAGATGGCAATTGCGCGCCTTAACTCTTATCCAGAGGAATTTCAAGGAGAAGTTCAGAACCCTTAACGGGGTAATCGGCTTCAACATCTCTTATTTATCGCTTAATAAATATATGGAGATATAAATATGAATAATAATCAATAAAAAAATGAATATAATTTTTTTTTTGGTTTCTCATGCCAAGAAGAATTTAAATTGTTTCAATATCATTTTTATGATTTTACAATAAAGATATACTTTTTTTGGTTAAAAGAAAATAAAATTAAAAACCCTAAATGTAAAAACAGTTTTCTAAATAAAAATTTTATTGATAATAAAAATTAATAAGTGAATAAAATAAAATTTTTATTGTGTTTTTCATGCCAAGTAGTAATTTCAACATTCTTGTTATTAGTTAAGAGAAATATTTGTTTTTGATTAAAAGGATATTAAATTAAAAACCCAAAATTAAAAAAAAAACTATTTTCCCTTCTGTTTTCAGCATGACCGGTCGACCGGCCCGGTTGACCGATCTGGCCTGGCATAGGCCTGATCGACTAACTCGGTCGCCCGATATAGCCTGGAACACAGAAAAAAATTTTCTGCCCGCAGCGGTCGACCGACTGAAACCGAGTGCTCTCAGTTTCCACCGGTCGACCGGCCTGGTCGACCGGCCGTCGGGTATGCTGTTGTTCTACCCGATTGTATATAAAAACCCTAACCCTAAATCTTTCTTTTCTCTCATTCTCACCGCCTCCAACCTCTCTCTTTCCCTAATCTCTCAAACCTAAACCTATTCTAACTCTTTTCCCTCTCTCTATTTCTTCAAAATCATCCACAAAAAAATTTGGGAAAATTGTCTCAGGCTTCAGATCTCGACCCGAATTTGGAAATCTCACTTGATTTTCAGGTATAATCTTTCTTTTCCCTAAATCTCTTATTTCCTTGTTACCTCTAGGTAATTTCTTGGTTCTATTGTTTAGATCGTGCCTTATTAGTGCCTAATCTTGCTTATACATCGTCTATGTCTAAAAGAACCAGATCTGAAAAGGGGAAAACCTCTCAATCTTCATCCTCCCCTTTTGTATCTCAAAATGCATCCTATAGGTATATCATTATTTCCACAAAAAAATGTGAATTCAGATAGATCTATGGTGCTCAATGATTTTGAGCATCTTAATCTTGCATCTATTTTGAGATCCAGTTCATTAGAAAATTTTATCACAATTAGGGAACCTATTTATCCTTCCCTAGTGCAATATTTTTTCTCTAATCTCACTTTTGAACAAAATCATATCAGATCCAGAGTCTTGGGCAGAGATATTGATATCACACTTCAAGAATTTGCACATCACCTTAACCTCTCCTGTGAGGGGGAAGACATTTATAACGTCGATTTGCATGATTTTGTTTATCCTGACGGTGAGTCTGCCCACACCGTCTCCACACTGCTTCATGATGATGATAACCTCAGTTTAGTTAGGAACGAGGAGGTGAAGTACTACACTCTCACCGCCCAGGTCCTGGCCAAGATCGTGTTCTATAACCTCCTGCCAAAATCAGGAGAATATAGTCACGCTAGGGGTTCTGCTCCTCTTGTCATCTATTGCCTTCTGCGAGGCATTAGAATTAACATCCCTAGGCTCATCATCAACTATATGACGTCTGATCATCTTCTTGTCCCAAACCGGTACTTGCCCTTTGGGATGCTCATTACCCGTCTTTAAAGCAATTAAACTTTGATCTTTCCTCTGAACGGTCGATTGAACCATCAGTTGACATCAACAGCACCCTCCTCAAGAGGATGCGTGCTAGGGAGTGTCCTCCTGCTCCTCAGCCATAGTCGCAGCCTATCTTCCCTGCTGTTCATGTCCCTGGATCCTTCTCTGGCTCTTCTGCTCCTGTCGACCCCTACTTGCCTTATCTACTCAGCTTCAGGAGCACCACAAGCAGTTTCTGCTGAGATGTCCGCGTATCGCCAGCATATTTCCGCTGAGATGACCGCGCATCGCCAGCAGCTTTCCGCTGAGATGACCGTACACTATCAGCAGATGGAGCAGCGTTTGGACCATGATCTCGGCGGCATCTACCAGAAGTTTGATTGGCCAGTTCCTCTTCCTTCTGATCGTGCTCAGCCACTTCCTTCTACCGGCCCTCCATTCCCCGCCAGGACTCCTTCTTCTGTTCCACCTCCGCCATCTACTTCACAGACGGACCCTGATTTTGGTGGACATGATTCTGATGAGCAGTGATCCCTTTTGATGATGTCAAAAAGGGGGAGAGATATTTGGGGAGTTAGAGTTATTTCTGTGTTTATTTTCTATGTTATTTTGGGTTGTTGTTTTTCTACATGTATCTGGACACATTTTGTGTTTGGTGTTTATGGACATGTGTTATGTTATATGGTTTTGAGGTTGGCATGAACCTCCTATCTTATATGGAAATTTTTTTCAGTATGATATGGCAGTTATGTTTCTTATCTCCATGTGGCATATGTGATTGGTTGTATATTGTGTTTATGCTATTATTGACCCAATCATCTATTTTGGAGGATGGAGGTATTTCTGGATGGATGGAGGTAACCATATATGCATACACTTTTGTATTTTTGTATCTTTGGTATGCATGGATGGTTGGCATATGTGTCATTTTCATATCCTATATATGCCTATGTTATGTATGTACATCTCTTTATCAGATTATTTTATATGCATATGTTAAGGGGGAGCTTCACTTAAAGTATCCATCCAAAATATTTGTAATAACTTCATATGTTTGTCATCATCAAAAAGGGGGAGATTGTTGGCCCAAAGGCCATTAGCCCGAAGTTTTGATGATAACAAACCATATATAGTTATGTTTTAACAAGTTTGTTTAAATGAGTTTCAGGTAAAAATCATAGGTTGATTGACGGTTCCAACATAAGACTCACACACATTTGAAAGCCGTGAAGATTTGGATCCCAGAGCCCAGCACAATAGAAGAGCTCCAGGATCAAACAAGTTGAGAAGACTACTACAAGATTTGTATTTTTATATTTTCCATTTTAGTTAGGATTTATAATCTATTTTGTCAAGACCGAGATGATAGAGGTTGATAACTTTAGGATTGTCACACACACACACACATTTGATATTGCTTCATGCCTACAAACAAAATTTTATTACAAAATTTCTTACCAAGTTTCGGAAAAACAAAGTTTGGAAAAATAAATTTTGAAAAACAAGTTTTTGGAAAAACCGTTTTTGTTTAGAAAAAGAATTTTTATCAATATAAAGTTCAAATCATTTTGGTGTTGATCTATGATCACACCCTAGTCTTTATAAGCCCTAGAACCCTATTTTGTATATACCCATCTAAAGAATTTTTATCAAAATTTTTATCTTCAAAAAGCCCTTTCAAAAACCTGACTTTTGGCCTAGTCCGGTCGACCGCACGGTCGACCGTTGGCAGAGCTGAACTGCTCTGTCGGTCGACCAGGCTGTCAACCGACCTGCACCATTGTGCATGTGTGCACATCGGTCGACCAACCGGTCGACCGAGAATAAGAGCAGTGCTCTCTGTTTTTCTCGGTCGACCGGACCGGTCGACCGACAGAGAGAACTCACTCTCTGTTTGGGACTTCGGTCGACCGGCCCGGTCGACCGCTTTCCCAACGGTCAGAAATGCGACCGTTGGCGGTCAACCGGCCCGGTCGACCGACAGCAATCAGAACCTGCTGAAAGATTCCAACAACTATTTTTCTGATCTGATTTTTGTTGGGATCTCCCCTAACGAATCTCCTGGCCTTTTTAGCCCAATTTTCATCCCTTATAAATAGAGGGAGTGTTCTACAAGTAAAATACAAGATTTACAAGTTAAAGATCAAAAGTTTTCAAAAGTTTAGCCTTTTAGCAAAAAGCTTTCATTGAGCCAATTTTTCAATCCTTTTAGCTTGAAGCCTTCCTCTACTTCTCTTCTAGATTTTTGCACTACACAATCCCAAAAGTTTCATCTCCTCATCTTGGTTGTAGGGTTGTGCAAGTGAGCCATTGTTTGTGGTCAAGTGTTGATCACCGTTTTTCTTCATATTGAGAAGTTGTAGAGGTTGCGGCCTCAGGCGAGCTAGTGAGCTCCTAGTTGGTGTTGCGGCACCGTGATAGAGGACAAGTGTGTCCAAAGAGTTCTAGTGAGAAGTTGTATTGACGATCCGGTGGGATCAAGCATAGTGGAAATCCTTCATCGTGTTGAAGGCGGGGACGTAGAGCAGTGGCTCGAACCTCGAAACATATTCTCGTGTTTGCGATTGTCCACCTATCTCTAAACTCTATCTCTCCTTTACTTGCTCTATTATTTGTATACTCTCTTGCAAGTCTTTTTATTATTGTTGCCTATTGTTAATTAGTTTTTTTAAACCGCATTATTTGTCACTTAGTATAGCCTTCACCTATTCAACCCCCCCTCTAGGTGATTTCAGAAAAGAGTATAGGAGTCTTGCAAGAGTCTGCGTTACAATTTTAAAAATCTTCTTCTCAGTCTATTGATAGATTGGAAACACAATTAAGTAAATTGGTTAACATTTATAAGAATGAAGAAACTTTCTCTTCTCAACCTTTGACCAATCCAAATATCTCTAACTCTATCAATTTGACTCATGACACTTGTTGTTTTGGAAACCAAGATTCCTACACTCCTTTTCTAGAACAACCACTTGAAGATACATCACATCTAGAAAAGAGTATAGAAGTCTTGCAAGAGTCCGCCTAAAATTTCAAAATCTTCTACCGAGTCTATCAATAGGTTGGAAACACAATTGAGTCAATGGTTAGCATTTATAAGAATGAGGAAACTCTATCTTATCAACCTTTAACCAATTCAGCTATCCCTAACTCAATTGATCTGACCCAGGACTCTTGTCATTTTGGACACCAAGATTCAATTTCAGCACACCTATCTGAACTTGTCCAAACTTCAAATATTAAAAATCCCATTGACATTTTCGCAAGTTATCCTTTTCCTAAAATTGAACTTGAGCATGAATATGATCCTGAACTTCAACTTGGTAATTCAATTTCACTTCCGGATTCAATATTGACTGAGGTATTTTTACCTGAATTCAGGCCTTTTCCCGAGTCAATATTGGATCCAGTGCCAGTCTATTGTGAAATTGAATCACCAATCTTTTATGATCATCATATTGAACTTGACCAATTTCATAATTTTGAAAGTCCCATTGACAAATTGGCAAGTTCTCATTTTTATGAAATTGAACTCAGACAAGAATGTGACTTTGATTCTCAAATTTGTGATCCAGTTCAAATTTCTAAATCAATATTGACTCCTGTTTTGTTACCCAATTTGAGCAACATTTAGAGTCAGTTTTGATTCCCATACCTGTCATTGTTGAACTTGAATCGCCAATCTTAGAAAGTCACATTCCATCACGGGGAAATGAATGTGGACTTGAGTTTCAACTTCTTGATTTGGACCCACTTCCTGAACTAATTTTGACTCCTAAACCTTTACTTGACTTAAGTCAAATTCCTGAGTCAGTATTAGTTCCTGTGCTTACTGAGTCCAAATCAATTATTCCATCTTTTTATACTCCATTTTGGGACAAAGGTGTTGATAAATTTGACTTTAAAATTATTTTGAAAATTTGAAAATTAGATAGGGTAAAAATTTTAATAAAAATTATTTATATATACATCATTCTAGTGGGTTGTATTATAGAGGTCTCTGATGGGTTCCTGAGAACTCAACGTAAATTGGATTGGGCCGCATTACGTGGATCAATCAGACCACCACCGGAACCACCACCTTGAGGTAATTTTTCCTTCCTCTCTATTTGTTTCATGCAAACGTACATCACGATGTAGTGAGGATAATGCATGAGATAAGTGTGGGGGAGGGTTTACTAACGTAGAGTTTTTAGATTTTCTTTCTTTTACACTTCTTTCTTACTTTTAGAAATCTTCCCTTTTGTATAGGATTTTTCTCTTTCTTTAAAAAAAAACTTTTTGAAACAAGAGACAAAATTTTGATCTATTTTTAAGAAAATTAAGATGATATTAGAAATTAAGAAAACCTTAATTATGACATCTTAAACCTAATCGAAATAATGGATCTTATTTAAAATTATAGGCTAAGTAAGATAAATTGGAGAGATAGTTTTATCTTGAATTTTTTGCTTTAGATAGTATGCACTTCACACTTACACAATTTTTTGGATGGATACAAAGACCTAAAATGTCATAAAAAATATAAAAAGAATAAATAAAAATATATATAAAAAAATTAAAAAAATCACTTATTAAGCTCGATAATTATGCCTCATGAAGCATGATTATTCACCCTAACAGTGGTCAAAAGAAACAAATAATCCCTCTTAGTTTTGTGGCCTTGTTTACTCGAGTCCTTAAACCCGAGGGATGTTTTCTCATCCGGTGCCCTAAAACTGTCTGGTCTGGGAGTCATCGGTTAAAGGCTCACTACCCGGGTAAATTAGAAAGCCTAAGAAAACTAAGGGAAGAAAAAAAAGAAAAAGAAAAAAAATATATAAATGGCTTGACGGTTAGAGTTGAAATCCCAGAAATTTTCACTATCACAATGTGCATATTATCTAGGTTTTATGAAAGATAAAATATTCAATTCAATTTTGAATTCTTACCTTAATTAAAGACAAGATCTTGCATATAGACTAAATTTAAGGAAGAATAATTTTTAGTGGACTTATGACCTTAGATCACTTATATTTTTGCAAAAAAATATTTCGTAACTTGTCTCTCTTTCAAAATGTGTTTTCAAAATCCTAACATTTATCTTCTTTTATTTATGGATTTTGTGGGTGAAATCCGCTAAAAACCCTCAGGAGACAAAACTCCTCCTCTAGGGTAACCTATAGGTTTAACGGCTTGTTGCACACGCTCAGTGCAATCGCGTCACCTGCGAAAGTGTTGTAATAACATTTGTAGTGTAGTTTTTCTTTTCTTGTTTTGCTCAGGACGAGCAAAAGATAAGTGTGGGGGTGTGATTAGTCTACAATTTTGCATTATTATATCGCATTTCCCTACCGATTTATGAATAAAATATCGGTCTAAACCGTGTTTTGGTCTCTCTTGCAGGTAAATCAAGAGTTTAAGAGCAAAGGAGTAATAAGAGCTTAATTAAACCCATTTTTGAGTAATTAAATCCGCATTACTTGGAGGCCAAGCAAGGGAACATCTAGAAGATGCATTGAACCTAGACTTTTGCGCACGTCAGACGAATATTCGGGCGAAAATACCAGAATTGGAATATACTAGGAAGGTCTTCAAAGCCAGGACCCTGGTTTTGCCGTGAAAACGCGGCAAATGCTGAGATTCTGCGGCAATTTGGTGGGCCCACGCGTCGATTTTCGACGCGTGGGCTCGTCTCGTCTTCTAGAACCCCATTTCGCCTATATAAACCCCTCTAGTGCTCCAGAATGGGAGAGTTTTTGGATTTTAGGCTAGGGTTTCTATCTTTAGTGTAGTTTAGTGTAGGTGTTCTTCATTTCTTTTATTTTGTATTTCCATTTCATTTTTAGATCTTGTAGTAGGGCTGAGAGATTCAGAGAGAGATAGAGAGGGATTAATGTAATAGATGGTAACAATCTATATAAAGGTGCCTCCTTTCTTCTCCAATGTAATCTTCTCCATGTTCTACATGATGCTTAGCTAACTTTTATTCTTTTCATGGCAATCTAACTACTAACCACTAACCATCTAATCACTTAATTGATAATTCACATGAATCTAATAGCCTCTACAAGGCCTTGCTCTTGCAAGAGCCATTGATGGCTCATGATGATGGATTCTAACATTCTAGTATTTCTAACATCTAACCCACTAACTTTCAATGTCTTCTTTATTTCATGCTCACCTCTAACTAGTTTTGATGATTTAATAAGTAGCTTGCAACTTGTTATGTGGTAATGATGTGTTGTTTGAATGTTGAAGAACAATCTTATGGGCCACGCTTTGTATCGTCTCTTGAAGCCAAGGATTAGTGATGGCCGAGGATCCATGTGAGGCCATTATCACTAAGAGGTTAGCATGGTTAGTGGATCACTTAGTAGTTAGTAGCCATGAGTTTCCTTTTATCTTGTTTTAAAATTTATTTCCAAACTCTTTTATCATTCTTGTTTTCACCACCTTCTTAGTTCACCTTTATTTCATCTTCTTTTCTATTTTGTTTTCCAAACCACTTCTCTTTTGTTTTTACATCGCCGTTTTCATCGCCTTCTCCATCTATCACATTCTGGATTTCTTTTATTTTTCTTTTTCTAATTCTTTAACAAAGAAGAACTGTTAACATACGACGTGAATAAAGACTGTTAATGCTTCTATCGCCTCCCGTCCCTGTAAATTCGACCCGTTGAGCCAATGCAACAACGGAAGTATTGAGGGAACTTTAGCACATATACATTTTCACTGATTTCATAAAACACACGTTTTCGAGTGCTAGTTCCGCCCCGATCAAATTTTGGCTAGCACTCGAAAACATGTGTTTTATGAAATCAGTGAAAATGTATATGTGCTAATGTTCCCTTGATACTTCCGTTATAGCATTCGCTCAACGGGTCGAATCCACAGGGACGGAGGCGATAGAAGCATTAACAGTTTTTATTCACGTCGTATGTTAATAGTTCTTCTTTGTTAAAGAATTAGAAAAAGAAAAATAAAAGAAATCCAGAATGTGATAGATGGAGAAGGCGATGAAAACGGCGATGTAAAAACAAAAGAGAAGTGGTTTGGAAAACAAAATAGAAAAGAAGATGAAATAAAGGTGAACTAAGAAGGTGGTGAAAACAAGAATGATAAAAGAGTTTGGAAATAAATTTCAAAATAAGATAAAAGAAAACTCATGGCTACTAACTACTAAGTGATCTACTAACCATGCTAACTTCTTAGTGATAGTTGCCTCACATGGATTCTCGGCCATCACTAATCCTTGACTTCAAGAGACGATACAAAGCGTGGCCCATAAGATTGTTCTTCAACATTCAAACAACACATCCTTACCACATAACAAGTTGCAAGCTACTTATTAAATCATCAAAACCGGTTAGAGGTGAGCATGAAATAAAGAAGACATTGAAAGTTAGCAAGTTAGTGGGTTAGATGTTAGAAATGTTAGAATGTTAGAATCCATCATCATGAGCCATCAATGGCTCTTGCAAGAGCAAGGCCTTGTAGAGGCTATTAGATTCATATAGATTATCAAGTAAGTGGTTAGATGGTTAGTGGTTAGTAGTTAGATTACCATGAGAAGAAGAAAAGTTAGCTAAGCATCATGTAGAAGATGGAGAAAATTACATTGGAGAAGAAAGGAGGTACCTTTACATAGATTGTCACCATCTATTACATCAATCCCTCTCTATCTCTCTCTGAATCTCTCAGCCCTACTACAAGATCTAAAAACGAAATGGAAATACAAAATAAAAGAAATGAAGAACACCTACACTAAACTACACTAAAGATAGAAACCCTAGCCTAAAATCCAAAAACTCTCCCGTTCTGGACCTCTGTAGGGGTTTATATAGGCGAAATGGGGTTCTAGAAGACGAGACGAGCCCACGCGTCGAAAATCGACGCGTGGGCCCACCAAATTGCTACGGAATCTTGGCATTTGCTGCGTTTTCGCAGTAAAATCAGGGACTTAGGTCCCTGGTTCTGGCGAGGAACTTCTCCTGGCTTCGAGGACCCTCCTAGTATATTCTAATTCTGATATTTTCGCCCGAATATTCGTCTGACGTGCGCAAAGGTCTAGGTTCAATGCATCTTCTAGATGTTCCTTTGCTTGGCCTCCAAGTAATATGGATTTAATTACCCAAAAATGAGTTTAATTAAGCTCTTATTACTCCTTTGCCCTTAAACTCTTGATTTACCTGCAAGAGAGACCAAAACACAGTTTAGACCGATATTTTATTCATAAATCGGTAGGGAAATGCGATATAATAATGCAGAATTGTAGACTAATCACCCACACAGCCGAACTGACCCGGGCTCAGTTCGGGTGCGGGTGGCGCGCGCACCCACGACCTGCGGACACGAATGCAGATTCGATCAAGGGGTTCTTGGACCTGCTACATTTTGAAAATTATTTTCGTCTTTGGGATTAACTCTGAGCTTCTGGGCGAAGTGACCTGAGTACCTGGATTCAGAGTGATTCTCAAGCTCTTGACCTCAGAATCATCCCCGAGTACTTAGACTCGAAGTGCTCTCAGAGTGGACCCCAAGCACATAGACTTGGGATCATCCCGAGCTCTTGGACCTAGGAGTCTCTCCCGTGCACCTGGAGACCCAGTGTATTTTCCGAGCAATTGGACTCGGAATATTCTCGAGCTCCGTCTCACTCTCCCAAAATTCTTCACTATTTTGATTTGTAACATTTCTTGACCCGGTAAAAGCGGATCTGTGAACATGCAGAGTTGCTGCACATTAATTGCAAGTAATCTGAACGTGCGCTTAATTTGTGCGGGGGCTGTTAGTAACGGGCAGAGCTCTGTGCCTATAAATAGAGCTTCTCTTTGTTCATTCACGGGACACAACAGAAATCTGAGATATACAACAACATTTCTTCTTTCTCCCACAGTTAAATTTTTTCAACTTTTTCAATTTTCTGGGCAATAATTCTTAGTCTGAGCACAAACTCTGCCTACTGTCTTAGACCGAGTGTTGGTGATTCCAGGGGATTCTTTTACCGCTACTGAATAAAGTCGAATCAACGTCTGGGTAAGGAGACGGGCTTTTGATCTTTTAGGGCAGCGACTACACGACTGCATTCCCCAGGCTAGATTTAATTTGCTTATATTCTGTTTAGTTTTGTAGCAGCCTGCTAGAAAGTTAGCTTAATTCATTTTTCAAGATAATTGATTATCTTGATTTAAGGAAATAGCACAGTTAACACCCAATAATCTAAAGGATCAAAAAGTTTATAATTGTTATTTCTTGCTTTCATGTGATAAACTGCTTCTTGCTATTTGTTTAGAACAAGGTTAGATTAATTTGTTACAATATTACATGCTATAAAATTTTCTGATACTTATCTATATTGCATATATATATTGTCACTGCTTTTATGTGTAAACTGCTTTAATACTTGTCATTACTTGCATTGTCTAAGTTCTTTATCATATCTGATAAAATTCATGCTAGATCAATTTAGAAATTAATCTGAAATATTTTTTTAATTCCTGAATTGTTTACTGCTCTCTATTTCTAGCTGTAATTGTTTTATCTTGTAAGATCACTTATCGCATTATTTTTTGTTTAATACTGCCTTCTTAACTAAATTCTGATATCCTCAATAACTTGGATACCGAATTCAGTAGCTTCATCTTGTCACTATGGTCAACTCTAATCATTCTAAGGGTGTGAATCTAAGAAATTCACTGGTACTTATTTTAAGAGCTTAGCAAACCAGATGAAGTACTGGTTGACCACTTTAAATCTTATTTCAGTCATAAATGATTTTATTCCTTCACCTTCTCCAAACTATCACCTACTAAATCACCATCTGCTGAAACTCCTTCGACACCTTTCTCTTTCATTTATTTGAAACCTGAGGATTGACTATCATTATCTTAATAGGATTCTTAGTGCACTCTCTAATAGTCTATATGACATATATTATAAATATAAGAGTGGCAAAGATTTATGGACATCACTTGAGGAAGATTACAGCCTTGATGATGCTGGAATCGACAGATTCACCTCCCACTTCTTCAATAAATTCATGATGTATGATAATAAACCGATCAATGATCAACTTCATGAATTATCTGACTCCTTCAATCGAAAGAAAATCAATTCTCTGACGCTTACAAGGTGTCCTGTCTCATTGAAAGTCTCTCCTTCATGGTCAGCCTTTGTTGGAGACCTCTGTCACAAGCAAGGTGACCTTACCCTGTTCAATCCTAAAAGCGATTCGCATAAAAGTCTAGCATAGGCAAAATTTCAAACCCAAATCTGAAAGCCAAAATCAACTTGGTGGAGGATAAGTCTAATCACAAATTTATGAATCTCAAAGGCAAGAAATACCAAAAATCTAATCACTTTTATTCTTCTCCTCATACAAACTCTTCTTCTTTCAAACCTTTGTAATCTTCACCCTTCAAACCCAAAACCTCTAGGCAGAAGACCGATAGAAGATTCTGCTACGTCTGTGGGAGAACTGATTGTGCACGTGTGCATTGCACATTTTGTATCACATATGTCACATTTTCTTCATTTATTTTAAATAAAACTCTTCTTTTTAATATATTTTCATATTCAATGGTATGCAGTGTAATTAACGAAGAAAATGGAGAGATTGACAGATTTATCTAATTAAATCCAAGTAATTCAAAAGATCAAGCAAATCAAGGGGATCTATTCAAATTCAGAACTTTTAGAAGCCATCTTATCTGAAAACTGGATATATTAGATGAGATAATACCAGTCTAAATTCAAATGAAAAAATGAATTTTTGAAGACCCTCAGTTTCGCTGAAGATAAATAGATATCTCATCAATTCTAGAAGACAAATTAAAAATTCGAGAGGTTAAAATACTAGAGAGAAGATCAATGGACGAGATGAAGCAATCATATTTGGAGATGAGGAGAAAAATCTAAGTAAATTTGGAGTTCTAAATCAATTTAGATTCGGATTCAGAATGAATACTCTTTAGTGTTTTAATCTTAACTTTCGCTATCGAAACGCAAATCTGATGATTAAAGATAATCCAGAAATAAGATTTAAAGGGCTACAATTCTTATGTTGATCACTGTTTACAATTTTATAATCTGATAGTAATATTCAGCAATCAACATGCCAACAAGTTGCAAATTAGAATTGAATTTTCACATAAAATTCTAGATAAATCAAATCAAGTTGGAGATAAGAGGACGATTCAAATTCAGAAATAGCTTGCTTACCAAGTCAAGAGAAATAATATTATCTTAAATTCAGAGTTCAAAATTAAATTTTGAAGATATATCTTTTGATGGATGCACAATTTCTATCGGGAGTCTATCCACTACTTCTACTATAAATAGAGAGGTAGAGCATAAGAAAAATCTTATCTCATCTCAGACCAGAAGGTTATAAGGCAAATTGAGAGGAGAGTTTTGTGGGTTGTAATGTGAGTTTTAAAAAGAATCAAAAGCATTGTAATGACGAATCTTCAATTCAGTCTTCATCAATAAAGTTCTGCATTATTCCAGTCTAAGAATTTCTTCTCTTTCTTTATGATTCCTTCAATGTAGTTTTACTCTTTTTATTTCATATTTTATTTTATATTTTCATCACTCTCATGCATGTCATATTCTTCTTTTTGTTTCTAGTCTTCTACTTCATCCATTATAGCAGCGTTTGGAGAAAGGAGACAACGGTGAATCAGGCCTTGTTACAATCCGGGTTCCAATTGTTTCTTCTCCTTCTCTCTTCTTTCTCCATTGCTTTACTTATTAGTCTTCATAACGGTTAGTATTCTTTTCATTCTAGTTTATATTTTTAATGCCTTCTAGAAATTAGCTCTTAAAACAAAAACTTCAACTTCCCCTTCAAGGATTTCCCAAACTAGAATAAAATTAGATTGTAGATTTTTAAGAAACCAAGTTTAACAAGTCTCTGTGGATTCGACCCTATTCTTACGACTATACAATTTTTCTAAAATGATTTCAAAGCAAGATTAGGTTTTCATAACTTGTACGTGGTTTAAACAACGATGGACTTCTTCATGAACTTTGAACTGCGAACAGTTTTTGGCGCCGTTGCCAGGGACTTATAAAATTTTTGGTTTTTGAAAAACAACATTTAATACTTTCTAGTTTTTACATATAAAAAAAATTGAATTTAAAAAAATAATTTCAGAAATTTAAATCTTTTTTAAATAAAAAATATAATAAAAATAATTTTTTTCCCTTCTTTTCCATCCTAAGATCTAAACTTCAAACTTTTCTTTTTGCAGGGATATTGCACGAACAAATGAAGAATTGCACAACAGGATGGAGCTTGCTTGCTTGCTAAAAAAAATTGCATTGCTAAATTAATAAAAAAAATTGCTTACTTCAGAGTCATCGGAAAGGTTGGTATTTTTCTAACTCTATCCACGAATCTCCTATAAGTGGGGGTTTGGAAGTGCTTTTTGATTGAACTTGTGATGCATTAGTGTATTCTGCCTAAAAAGATCTCAAGAGCTGCCCCCCCCCCCCCACATAAGATTGAGATTTCATTACCCGTTCCTTGGCTCAAAAATCACAACCGCATATAAGTTTTTCCAAGCTTGAACTAATTTAAAATTAATTAGAACTTGACCACTAGGATTTCGCGCTCATTAAGTGAATCTATTTTGGGAATACTCTGGTGATTACTTTCAAGCCGCGAGAGAGGGCTTTCTTATCTAAAAAGTGACTTAGCCATTGCGACGGTGCGTGGCTTGGAGGAAGGACCAAGAAACTTTCTTGTCTGAAATTAGTAAGCGCCCAGCCTCGGGGGAGAACCGAATTGCTTGTTTGACGGCTTTAACCAATCATCCCACAATCTGTCCAACCCAGGTAGGAGCTATCTAATTAGGGAGAATTTATTCTCTTAAAGATTAATGATTAAGAATTGATCACCTCAAATAATGTTCAAGATAAAAAAAAATTGTTTGGAATTGATTGGTTGAGTCATTTGTGTGTGCAACAATAATAAAAAAATAAAAAATAGAAAATAGAAAAAATCAATTTTCATCCATCTCTCCCTCTTCCATCATTTTAAAATTCTTCCCTCTCATGGCCTATCCAAATCAAGATCTTTACAACTATTATCATGATAGGCCATTTCTTCATTCTTAGCCACTATCCTCACCTTTGAGCTTTCATGACTACAACCAACCCACTATTTTATTTCTTTCATCTCATCCTACCATCTGGTGCCAACACTATCATGATTCATCTCATCTTTTAGAACAGTATCCTTAGTAGGGTATTCGTTAGGACAAGGTCAAAATCAATTCGATACATTTCAAGAACCTACAAACGAACTCTATCCATTAAACTTCAATTCAGAGAATTGCAATTGTCCCCAATATTCATGGGATCAATCATATCAATCAAATTGGTCCTACACTGAACTATCACTTCCATCTTGGGGATTTGATAATAAGCATGAGGATTTACAGAGCACATTAGAGAAGAGTATAAAAATCATGCAATAGTGTATGCTTCAAAACAGTCAGAACAATTAAGAGATAATCGAGACAAGTGCTTGCAAAGATAAGCATTTTGATGAGATAATAACTTATCTCAATCAACCTGCTTCAACCCTAATTCCACATTAAACTCAAATGTTTCATCAGTACTGTCAAGTGAATCAATTGGACATACCACAAGAGTCCACATCATATGTTGACTCAAATTTTGAATCTGTGCCCTCATCATTTCACTTAAATCAAATTAAAGAGATTGAACAGGATGCTGGAGATATCCATGAGCTTGACACCCCGTCTTGTCATGAGCCACCAATTGAACAATTCTTTGATGATGGCCAATATTATTGGATGAATCGGTTAAAGATGATTTGGTAATGCACATAACTTCTTTGAAACATGTTGATTGTAATGTTGAGGATGCATATGTGGATGATGAGCCTATATTTCTTGAAGAATTATTTAAGGATGAGTGTTTTGAGAAGACATGTGTTGAGGAGCTCAAGTCTAAAGTTCCCTTTGAAAAAAGGAAACTAGATTTTAATATCTTCACTTTTGATGAGTCATCTAATTATCACTCTTTTGAAAACATGATTCAAGAACCTCTAATTGACAAAAACTTTGAAGAATTGTTTGAAGATGAATTGATTTGTTTGGATGAATCAACTATGGATGCATTGGTCCATTACATACCTCCCAAGAAAATTGTTGATCTAAGAGTTAAGGTGATTTTTAAAGATAAGCTCAAATTCCTAGGCAATCATAACGTGGATACTCTAATTATGCTGTATGATAATAATGAATTTGTGAGGAGAATGTGTGAGAAGAAGAGCAGGAGGAGATGGAGGAAGGTGGTGAACAAATTGGAGAGGATGAGAATAAAGATGACAAATTGATTAACACCTCCAATTTGTCTTTTGAAGAGAATCCACTGGAATGATGGAAAGAGAACTAGAGGGAATAAACTAGAAAGATTTAGGCATGGGAGAGACACGGAGTTGTACATATGTTGTTATTTTCTTTTAGTTTGTGCGTCTTTTTATTTTTTATTTTTTAGCTAGCCGAGTCAGTTATAGTGAGTATTTTATATACCTCTTTTGCATTTTATTTCATGCTGTGCATTCAATCATACATTGAGGTCAATGCATGAGATAAGTGTGGGGGGAGGGTTCTAACATAGGTTTTCTTGTATAATTTTTTTTACATTTTCTTTGTTTTAAAAAAAACTTTTTGAAAAGGAAAATAATACTTTGACTTTTTTTTTGTAAGGAATTAAGTTAATTTTAAGGAATAGGAGAATCGTAATTAGGATTTCTTATACTTGGTTGAAATAAGAATATTTGTTTGATTTTTAGGTTTAGGTGAAAAATTGAAAAAGTAATTTAATCTTGATTTTTACCTTGATGAAATATGCATACTTTATACACTTGCACACTTAGTGATCAAAAATAAAGATTCTTATGTCTTATTAAAAAACATAAAAGAAAAAAGAATATATATATATCCTCTGATTAAGTTGGGTTTTTGTGCCTCGTAAGGCATAATTATTCACGGCTAAAATTGGTTCATATCATCAAATAAAATCTTTAGTTTTGTGCCTTTATTTGCTCGAGTCCTAAGTTCTTAGGGTGTTTTCTCACCCCGGGCCCTAAAATCGTTCAGTTTGGGAGTCACCGACTAAGGCTCGTGACATGGGCAAATTAGAAAGTCTAATAAAACTAAGGGATATCACCAACAAAAATATATAAAAATAAGATATAAGAGTTAGAGTTGAAGAATCCTTATTCAAAATATTCACGGTCACAAGATGCATATGACATAGGGTAACACTATAGAATAGATGAGAATACAATTTAATTTCTAACGTTGATTTATGACAAATCTTTGAATAGAGACTAAGTCCAGGGATGAATAGTTCGGTGCTCTTATAACTTAAATTGCTTAATTCTTGTAAAAACACTTCAAATATTTTCTTTTCTTTTCAAAATGCATTTTTGAATATGCTAATAATTTATTTTTCTTTATGGATAAGTGTAATCTGCTGAAAACCCTCACGAGATAAAACTTGTCCTGTAGAGGTAACTTAGAGGTTTAACGGCTTGTTGCACATGCTAAGTACAATCGTGATTCCTACGAAAGTGAGTTAGTTTAGGTTAACTCTATTTTTCTCTTTATTTGTTTTGCTCAGGGACGAGCAAAAGATAAGTGTGGGGGTATGATTGTGCACGTGCATTGCATATTCTGTATCACATATGTCACATTTCTTCATTTATTTTTAAATAAAACTTTACTTTTTAATGTATTCATGTTCAGTGGTATACATTGTAATTAACGAAGAAAATGGAGAGATTGTCAGATTTATCTAATTAAATTCAAATAATTCAAAAAATCAAGAAAATTAAGGAGATCTATTCAAATTTAGAGCTTCTAAAATTCATCTTTTCTGAAGACTGGATATATCAGATGAGATAATATTAGTATAAATTGAAAGAAAAAATGAATTTTTGAAGACCAATCGGTTTCGCTGAAGATAAATGGATATTTCATTAATTCTAAAAGACAAATTGAAAATCCAAGAGAATAAAAAGATAGAGAGAAGATCAATAGGTGAGATGAAGCAATCATTTAGAGATAAGGAGAAAATCTAAGTAAATTTGGAGTTCTAAATCAATTTAGACTCGGATTCAGACTAGATACTCTTTAGTTTGTTAATCATAACTTTCGCTACCGAAACTTAAATCTGATGATTCAAGATAATCCAGAAAGTAGACTTAAAGGGATACAATTCTTATGTTGATCACATCAATTCTATCATTTGATAAGTAATATTTAGCAATTAACATGCCAATAAGCTGAAAATCAGAATTGAATTTTCATATAAAATTTTAGATAAATCGAATCAAGTTTGGAGATAAGGAGAGAATTCATATTCAAAAATAGCTTGCTTCCCAAGTCAAGAGAAAGGATGTTATCTTAAATCTAAAGTTCAAATTAAATTCTGAAGATATATCTCTTGATGGATATACAATTTCTACCAAGAGTCTATTCGCTACTTCTACTACAAATAGAGAGGTAGAGCATAGGAAAAATCTCATCTCAACTCAGACCATAAGGATGTAAGACAAACTGAGAGGAGAGTTTTGTGAGTTGTAATGTGAGTTTTGGAGAGAATCAAAAGCATTGTAATGAAAAAACTTAAATTTAGTCTCCATCAATAAAGATCTGCACAATTTCAGTCTAAGAATTTCTTCTCTTTCTTTATGAATCCTTCAATTCAATTTTACTCTTTTTATTTCATATTTTATTTTATGCTTTCATCAATCTCATGCATGTCATCTTCTTCTTTTGTTCTAGTCTTCTACTTCATCCATTTCAGCAGCATTTGGAGGAAGGAGATAACGGTGAATCAAGCCTTGTGAAAATCAGGGTTCCAATTGTTTCTTCCCCTTCTTTCTTTTTTTCCTCCATTGCTTTACTTATTAGTCTCATAATGGTTAATATTCGTTTTATTCTAGTTTATATTTTTAATGCCTTGTAGAAATTAGTTCTTAAAAAAACTCCAACTTCTCCTTCAAGGATTTTCCAAATTAGAATTAAATTAGATTGTAGATTTTTAAGGAACCAAGTTTAACAAGTCTCTGTGAATTTGACCTATTCTTGTCACTATACAATTTTTCTAAAAAAATTTCAAAGTAAGATTAGGTTTTCATAACTTGTACTTGGTTTAAACATCGATGGATTTCTTCATGAATTTCGAACTGCGAACAGTTTTGAAGAAATGCATCGTTGTTTAAATCACGTACAAGTTATGAAAACCTAATCTTACTTGAATTGTATAGTGGCAAGAATAGAATTAAATCCACAGAGATTGTTTCTAAAAATCTAGTTTTTAAAAATCAAAATCTAACTTTTAATCTAGTTTGAGAAGTCTTTTAAAGAAAGGTGTGATGACTGTTTTAAAAAACTAAAGATCCTTAAGTAGTAAAAAGAATAAGAGAAGTAAAAAAATGAAAGAAGTAAAAGAGTACTAACCAATGAAAAGGCAAAGTGAAATAAGCAATAAAGAAAATAAGAGAGGAAGGGAGAGAAAAATGGAACCTGAAATTGGCACAAGACTTGTCATCGCTTTATCGTCTTCCTCCTCCAAACGTGTTGAAGACAAGAGAATTAACAGAAGAAAAGAAGAGAAAACATGTAAAAGATTATTGATGAATCATAAAATAAAACACGTAATTGAAGAAGAGAATCACATCAAAAATAAAGAGAAGAGTGGAGGAATCTTAGAATGAAATGATGCACGATCTTGTAGAAGAACTCTGAATTTTATTTATAAACCATCAATTGTAAAACTCTTATCATTTTCAATCTCACATTACAATACACAGAACTCTCCTCTTAATATAGGCTTTACAGCCCTCTGGTCTGAGATAAGATTTTCCTATGCTCTACCTTTCTATTTATAGTAGAAGTAGTGGGTAGACTCCTGATAGAAGTTGTGCATCCATAAAGAAATATATTTTCAGAATTTAAATTTGAACTCTGAATTTAAGGTAATACCTTTCTTTGACTTAGGGAGCAAGCAATTTCTGAATTTGAATCCTTTCGTTATCTCCAAACTTGATTTGATTTATCCAGATTTTATGTGAAAATTTAATTCTGATCTGTAGCTTGTAGGTGTGTTGATTTCTGAATATGACTTGTCAAATGATAAATTAGAAATATTAGTTACATATGAATTATAGCCCTTAAGTCTTCTTTTTGGATCCTCTTGAATCATTAGATTTGAGTTTCCGTAGCGAAAGTTATGATTAAAATACTAAAATATATCCAGTCTGAATCTGAGTCTAAATTGATTTAGAACTCCAAATTTACTTGAATTTTTCTCCTTTTCTCCAATATGATTGCTTTATTTCATCTGTTGATCTTCTCTCTATCATTTATCCTCTTGGATTTTCAATTTATCTTCTATAATTGATGAGATATCCATTTATCTCTGCGAAACCAATTGGGTCTTTAAAAATAGTTTTTTTCTTTGAATTTAGACTGGTATTATCTCATCTGATATATCCAGTCTTCAGATAAGATGCTTCTAGAAGCTCTGAATTTGAATAGATCTCCTTGATTTGCTTGATCTTTTGAATTATTTGAATTATTTAATGGATAAAACTGTCAATCCTCTATTTTCTTTATTAATTACACTACATATCACTGAACATGAAAATACATAAAAAGCAGAGTTTTATTTAAAATAAATGGGAAAAAATATGACATATGTGATACAAAATGTGCAATGCACGTGCACAATCAAGAACCAATCACTTGGTGCCACAATGTTTCAACCAGACGATAGAACCAGTCAAAGACTCAACCTAAAGGAAATGGAGGAAATGGTGGGCACAAGGTCAACATGGTGGAACTGAACTCCAACTCTTTTAGGTTAGATTCCTCTCTTCTATTGTCAGTTATATCGCTTTCTCTTCAGACTGGTGGTTAGACTAGGGAGCCAATATTCATATCTACACTGATCGCACCTGGTTTAAATCTTATCAGGAACAACGTGGAGGAAGCATGAGTCTAACAGATGACTCCACTAGAAAGATAAAGGGAACTGGACACATTGATCTCAGAATGACCTCCGGGAAAGTTCTGACTCTTCAAGACGTCTTGCATGTACCCACACTTTGGAGAAATCTGATCAGTGAATCTTCTCTTCTTAGAGCTGGATATAGGATTACCAAGGAATCCAATAAGTTTATAATCTCCAAGTCACATATTTTCTTTGGAAAAGGTTTGTTTGTGATGGTCTTTTCTGGCCCAATGTAATCAATCCTTCTGATAATAAAATCTCTATCCTATTGCTTTGAACATTGAGTCTTGTGATATCTAGCATGAAAGATTGGGACATATCAACTTCAATTCTATCAAGAAAATTATTAACTTGAATCTCATTCTTAAATCTTTTTTGACTCATCTTCTAGATGTGAAATATGTGTTCAAGGCAAACATGTCCGAACACCTTTCATTCTATCACAAGAAATTCTAAAATCCTCGAACTAACTCATAATGATGTTTGTGATGCAAACAGAGTTATCACCCAAGGTGGTAGAAGGTATTTTGTGACATTCATTGATGACTATTCTAAATCTGTTATACCTATCTTCTCAAATCTAAGGATGAAGCTCTCGATTGGTTCAATGTGTTTAAAGCTAAAGCTAAGAATCAACTACAGAGAAAGATCAAGATTCTAAGATCTGACTGTGGGTGGAGTATACCTCAAATGATTCTGCTAAGAGTACGATATTATTCATGAGGTAACTGCTCCTACACACCTTAATCCAATGGTGTAGCTAAACGAAGAGAGAACACTGATGGATATGGTAAAACTGCATGCTACTCAGCTCATATGCACCGAAAACCTTTGAGGGGAAGCTCTCCTTTCTGTCTGTTTCATTCTCAATGGGTTCCTGATTAGTATCCAATATTGCATATTTTACATCATAACTCCATGATATTATACAAATAAATATGTGATTTTACTCCTCTTCTCACATATTTGCAGGTACATACTTAAAGGAGAGATTTCCAAATAATCACTTAATTAACACTAATTAAGTGATAATCCATGATTAAGATAAAGCCAGATTTCAAATCCAGATCCAGAAAGATCCACGCAACAAACGAAGATTCTAGATATGCCACGTGGATAACCACCTAACAAATGATCCCAACAGAAAGATCTGGATCAACGGCCAAGATCTTGCCGCGATCCGCGGCAAGGGCGCGGCAGATCTAGCCGTTTGAGATCCCAGATTTTATGGCAACAAACTTGATCTCGAAGATTCTCTCTTGGGCCTATAAATACCTCACTTGGACTGCGTACAAAAACTGATCAGAGAAGAGAGAGAGATTAGTGAATAGCTTGTAATTTGCTAGGTTTCTTTAGGATTTTTAGCTCTCTCTATGATCTTCTCTTCCCTAGAATTCAATGTAAAAGAGAGTGATTGTGAGGGAGAGAGCTTGTGTAATCAAGGGTGACACTTGAAGCAACAAGGATTGATCCATCCTCCTTCCTCTACTGAAGCTTGGTTCTAGTTTCTTGCATTCTTTACATGCTTTCTTTATTGCTTTTTTAATTCTGCAATTTACTTCCATGCTTGTTTTACCTTCTTATGGCTTGTTCTAGCTAATTCCTTCCCATGTACTAGTTTACCAAGTTTAGCTTACTTCACTAACTCATGGGTGATTGCCTTTGTTAATCTTGCAAGTTGTATGATCTTCTCTTCTCCGACGGTTAAACCACCGTCTTGCAAGTGAGAAAGTAATTAGGTCAACACGCGAGACGAATCCTAAGCCGATGGAGTGACAACATTAGGCAAGCATTCGCTATCAAGGAGTCTAGTAAGTCTTGGCAAAGCTAGCAAGGTAAGCTAGTCATGGATCTATTCTTTCTTAAGTTTTCTTTCCTTTTCTTGTGAATACCACATCCACTTCTTGATTTCTTTTCCCACGACTTTTCCACCATGAACATATCCATCTTTCTTAGTTTCTTTTGTTTTTGTAATGATTGATTCACTAAGTTTATAAGCAAGAGAAGAATACTCGTTTGTTCACTTCACCACCACACGTAAAGCTTCCATCGCGAGCTCTCCCTGAGATTCGACTCGGTAAGCCCCTATGCTATAGCGGAGACAAGAAAGGGGTACATCAAATACATTTACTACATAATAAGTACACCTTTCCCGTCTAATCAAAAAAATGGCGCCGTTGCGGGGAGAGCGACGTTCTTTTGGTTTTAAAGTGAAGTACTAAACGATTCTTCTTCTCTGTTGCAGGTTACAGGAGAAGAAAACAGGAAACTATTCATTGCAGAAACATATAAGTGGACCGGGACTCTGCTCAAGAAAGCAGAGCCAGGATCCCTCCAAATTGCCGCGGATCCACGGCACTTTGCCGTGGGAACGCGGGCAATAAGGAGTTCACTACTCACCAATTTTTGCAGGGCCTCTGGTTCTGTAAAATACATCTGTTTCTATACTTTATTTCCTGTATTCTGCATCCTACTCCTGCTTAATTAAAAAACAGTAAAAAGTTGGTTGAAATTGTTAAAATTGTTTAGACGCTGCATTTTAGGCACGTGTCTTTTCAATTCTCTACTTTTACTGTTGAAGAGTGCTGGAGGCATGGTACGTGTTTGCATTGCATTTAGACTAGGACAAAAACTCCTTGCTTGATTTTCATGCTTGAGTGTATCCTAGCTATCTTCTTGTACACTTGCACATTCAAATTTAAGGGCATACCCGTAAATAAGATAAGGTGGGGAGGTCATTACCTTTCCTTAGCCCGAAAACCATTTTCCCAAGCACTCACTAACCCAAGCCTAATTTAATAAAAAAGTAGACGTTGGCCCTAGGGACATCTCGGACTCACTTAGGAGATTATCCTAAGGGGGAAAGTGTTGGAATTTAACTCTTGCAAAATCAGTGTCTAGGAAAGGGGTTGAGGGCCGAAAGCCCGAAGGTTGCTGGTTACTTAATTAAGAAACGTCTCCGGACGGAAAACCTCCCACCAAACCTTACCCTTCCCTGGATGATTAGCTTGTGGTTAGAGTCTACACTAAACCTCCGTGGACGGTCTATTTGTTAGGAGTCGTCTAGGTCTAAGTCTACCCTAACTTAGGTTAGAATTTTCTTCTTTCTTTGTTGTTTGTTTGTTGATTTTTGTTTGTGATTGTGTGATATGGCTTACAATTACAATTCTTTCCATCCATATGTCACACACACTCCATATCGGATAATTCCAACCGGTGTTTTACAATATGCACCAACCACATACACCGGGTTGGCCTTATCCGAATCAATAGACCCATACCCCCCATCTAATAATTATAATGTCCAAAATAATTTCAACTCTTCATCGATCATTGGGGATTCCCAGTCCCCGAGTTTAATTATCAACCTCCTTGTCCACCATTCCACCAAGTCCACAATATTCACAAGATCATTCCCGATTCCGCTTCATATACTCCTTTTTTGAACCAGTTGAAGAAAAATCTGATTTACTAAGGAGTTTAGAAGCTAACTTACAGAGAGCTGAGCAAACACTTCCTGAATTATTTCCCTCTCCAATTCCACAGTATTTTCAGAATCGTACTCAGTTCCACCTTCTCAGTATGAACAACCATTGTCATGGAACCGAGTAATGATTTCTTGTGTGAGTCCACTTTCCATCATCACACACTTTTGACTCACAATTTCACCATCACTTCCAAGACAACACTTATCTTTTCATCCAAATAATGAAGTCATCAATTTTGAAAAGATGCTTGAAGACATGACCCATGCTCAAAATGCTCGTGCCCGTGACTTAGATTTGCTGATCCAAACTTCATTCTCATCCTATTTCTAAGGTCACTAGCCACTCTGTTTAAAACCAAAGAGTCATGTAGTCTTGGAAGTCCAAATTCAATTTCAGCACATTCACCTGAACTTGTCCACACTTCTGAAAATCCAATTGATATATTGGCAAAGTTTTCCTTTTTCTGAAATTGAATTGGAACATGAATTTGATCATGAACTTCCACTTGATGATGATTCCAATTACTTCCTGATTCAATCATGACTTCCATATCCTTACCTGATTTCAATCCATTTCCCAAGTCAAATTGGATCCAATTCCTATCCATTGTGAAAATGAATCACACCATCTTTTATGATGATCACATAGAACTTGGCCAATTCCATACTTCTGAAAATCCAATTGATAAATTGGCAAGTTCTCCACATTTTATTGAACTACATGAGGAATGTGATCTTGAACCCAAACTCAGTGATTCAATTCTTTTTTCCTTATTCCATAATGACTCCGGTATCTTACCTCACATCAATCTTTTCCCCGGAGTCAATTTTGGATCCTTTCACAATCACAATGAAGTTGAATCATTCCATCTTTGAGGATCATATTGAACTTGCCCAATTCTACACTTTTGAAGATTCTATGACATTTTGGCAAGTTCTCCATCTTGTGGAATTGAACTCAATGAGAAATGTGACCTTGATTTTCGATCTCTTTACTTCTGAAACTGATTGTACAATTCTATCAGAAGATTTTGACTTAAGTTTTGAAGAATTGTATGGCGATGAGCTTGAATTCCTTAATATGGAAGTAAAGAGATATCACCCATATTAGGTCACATCCCATTGTTGGACAATGATTGTGGACTGAGTTTTCATTTCTTGACTTGACCCAATTTGTGAATTCACTTCGACTCCTGCACCATCACTTGACTTAATTCACTCCCTGAGTCGGTGTTAGTTCCTGTTCATTCTGAGTCCAAGTGGACCATTTCATCATTCATAATCATTCTGGGACAAGGATCTTGACAAATTTGACTCTGAAATTATTAGGAAAATCTTAAAATTAGATGGGGTCATGTACATAATAAAAATCATCATGCATACATCATTTTAGTGGGTCATATTTCTGAGATTTCTGGTGGGTTCCTCAAAAACCAAAGAAAAGTTGATTGGCCATGTTCCGTGGGACCAATCAGACCACCACCACCGAACCACCACCTTCAGGTAATTTTTGTTCCTCCCCTTTCCATTTTGTTCATGCATACATATATCATGATGCATTGAGGACAATGCATGAAATAAGTGTGGGGGAGGGTTTACTAACATAGAGTTTTTAGACTTTCTTTCT